>OOFC01051375.1:7355-22431 GCA_900323345.1 Pseudochromis fuscus
TCCTGTGCTGTTGGTCTCTGGCCTGAATAAAGAGCTCCTCTGTCTATTTCTAGTGACTCCACCCCAGTGGCTTCCATCACACCACAGCTGATTACCTGAGGATCTACCGAGAGCATTTGATTTATTACTGTTGTGCTCTTATTATACTTGAGCTCTCTGCTGCAACACTGCAGCTCTCAGCCGGCATGAGAAAAAAAAAAAAACCTATGAGAGCTTCCCCGAAGACTTTGAGGTTTCAAAACACTTTGCCTCCGACAGAGAGCCAAATAACTGCAGAGCACAGCATCGCTTTCTGGTTCAGATCTAGTTAAAGTGTGTTGGACTCTGTCACTGGGCCTGTATTCCCTCGAAGGAGCTCAATCTCAGTGCTAACAGAATTAGTCCCAAATATCCAGGCACAGATAAGAGACATAAGTCTACATGAAAAAAATAAAATTAATTAAAAGTTAATGGAAAAGCAGTGACTAGGAAGATTCTCTTTCCACTTCACTTCCTCTTCGTTACAGCTGTTTCAGACTCACCAACTGTAGTATTTATGAGATGCTAGATACAGTATGTGTGTAATTATGCTTGTGTTTCTACAGTACATGGGTGTGTCCTGTTGTGTCTTTCCTGGAATTTTTAAACCAAATCATCTTTTTAGATGTTTAAAATGTGTCATTTTTATTTTGCATCATTGTTTGTTTGTCTGTCATTACTAAAAACTTGAAGATTTTTTTTTTTTTAAATGTAAGATTGGGTTTAACCCTACCCACAAATCATGACATTTTTTGAAAGATACCGAATCTTCTTCTACTTTTGGCTTTTCCCTTCGGGGGTGGCCACAGCCAATCATCTGCCTCAATCTCACCCTATCCTCTGCATCCTCAGTCTGGCCTCTCTGGCTTTATCTCCAAGACATCTAACTAGGGCTGCCGCTAACGAGTATTTTAGTAATCGAATAATCGATTGATTATTCCATCGATTAATTGAATAATTGGATAACTAATGCTTGTTAAGGTGCAGTAATAAATAGTGCTGTCAAACTATAAAAATTTGCATGAGGGTGGTTTGTCGCAAGCTGGGCGACGGGTTAGCTTAAGTGCTAGCAGAATCCCCGACTAACGTATGCTTCCCGTTCATGTGGTATTTCAAACAGGAAGTGCTTCGGTGAAGACTCCTTCCTGCAGAGTGTGCATAATACTTTGTGTCGGTCGACTGTCCGTCTTGGTTTTTGTGTACTCACATTTCCCATGGAGAGGACCAACGTGCTATTTAGCCTTCTGGGAAAAAAACGTTAGAATCAAAAAGCTGCGCTGTTTTGCCTCTTTACTGGTTGGTTCGGCTGCCTGTCGCTGTCGTGCTTCCGCTCCTTCTTCTTCCTGTTTGTTTCTGTGAATAACGTCAATAGTGGGAGCGATACTGCCCCCTCCAGTTCCTGTAGGAAACTGCAAGTACAGATGACTTTTTCCTGGCTGGTATTTGATTTTACCAATGACAAAAACAACAATACGACGCATCGACTCTTGAATTTCCGTGTTGATGATTTTTATAATCGACGTAATCGATTATGTTGAATAATCGTTGCAGACCTAGTTATTATTTACCTTTTCACTTGCACAGTTACCTCTTCACTCCTTCTATTGACAGATGACTCCAACTGACAAGTGCTCAATTGTACCTGAAACCTTTCAATTTAGGTTTTATATGTGAAAAAGGTTGTGCAGTTCATTCAGTATAACAGACGTTGAAAACAAAAACAATGAACAGTATAGCTGTCCAAATGCTCACAGTGTTGAGAGTAGAAGCTGTCAGCTTGTATACATGCAGTGAGGCACAGCAGCCTTCATTCACACTTTTACCAAACGGTACAACACTGACTATTGGCTGGCAGCCAGAGAACAGATGTTCACCAGTAGCCCACCTTTAGCCTGAAACTCCACAGTCTAAATACAGTGAGGGGATGAGTGAAAATCATTCCCTCCTCTCATCGTCCTCTCCCCCGATGCCTCTGAAACTGGTTAAGTTGCTTGAAGATGGGCAGTTTGATACTCATGACTGCAAAAGGCCATTCAAGTTCAGAGAACAGCAGGGGGGACAGGTTGATTATCCAGGTTTTTGTTTTGCAATTCAGAAAAAGGATTTTTCTGCAGCTGTCTGCCGGGAGTCTGATATCCAGGTTTGTTGGCCCGTTCCAGATGTATAATCACCTCCAATCAGGCCATCCTCCAGTCAACATTACCATCTGCTAGAAGAGCACTTTGGTTATTGAGGTGCCTCCGAGGGCTGCTACAGGCAGGATGAGCAGCTGATTTACCAAAACCTTGAAAACCCCCATTTAGAGGATGGGATTGTGTTCTCAAGAGGAAGGCTTTGCAGAACATTCAGGTCATCTGTCCATACTGTAAGATTTGTATTAATTGCTTAGGGTTGCTTGAAAAAAAACATTCATTCACATCAGTTTATTGGTTTCACCCTGTTTTATGAGACAAACTCTGTCAGTGACCTTTATTTTCTTCCATAGATAACAATAGAAAGGATAAAACTTCAACGATTAAAATCAGTGTTTTTCCTTGACTTTGACTAGACCCTCTGCACACATCATCTTGGCAGGTTGTCTGCAATTATCTGCTCCAGTTGCCTGTTGGCTCTTTTAGTATGACTTCCAACAAAGTGTTATAGTGTGATAAGTGATTTTTAGGAAGACCTTCTTTTTATGTCGAGATTTTTAGATTTAGCTTCTACTTGATCATCGTTGACCAAACTAAACACACAGCTGTTACTGCTCACAGTTTAGGGGTGTTTCCATTGATATTCTCACACCAACTCATATTTGGAAGAGAAACAGATGGTAGTTATAGCCCCCTCTTCCTGAGGGTTATTTCCCCACAAGTAGCTGCCACTTGAGCTGCACTCAAACATATGTTCATTATCTCCAAGCACTCAATTGCTCCTCCACTACATGGCCTCTGGAATCTTTGCTTCCCGCTCCTGTCCAGCAGCTGCAAAAAAAAGTACATGTGCATAATGTGGCTGACGCTTTTAGCTGCCCTCATTCACCCCCGCAAAATATATATGTACATAAGGTAAACTTAATAGTTGTTTGCCAGTTTGTCGGTTGTGAAATTTCTTGAGATGAAAGCAGGAGCTCACAGTTTTTGAGTCAATGCCAGTGTAAAGTGGTAAAGCAAACTCAAGGAGGTGACTAAGATCCACAGTTCCAGTGTGCTACTGTGGAGGCTGTTAAAGGTTAGTGGCGGTGCACATCTGCTGGTGCTGAGTGGTGGGCGTACTGGAGAATGGGTGTGAACCTTTCTAAAATTATGAGGGAAAAGAAGCCTGCATTCTGATCTCTGCAAGTGTCAGAGATGAATAGCAGTGGAAATGGTCAGTTGAAAATAATAATTTGAAACATAGAGTAGCTCTATTACAACTTTTACAACTATTACAGATATCCAGTCTTCTAAGTCTCTGCTCAGATCTCTGAATAGTTCCTCCAGAAAATCTGAAATGTGCCTAAAATACAAATGGCTCATGTAAAAGCAGCTTGCTACAGAAAATTCAGCACAATAAATTAAACAAAAAGTCAAATATACTTCTCATACACTAAACAGATCTTAATTAGGGATGGTCCGATCTGATCAGCTGGATCGGTATCGGGTCCGATCCAGGCCAAAATGACTGGATCGGATATCAGATTTTTTTGTTAGCACCCGTCTGATCTGATCCATAACACCAAACTATCTCGTATATCCTCATCTTCACTTTGCGCAACATGCCGTGAACACAGGTGAGCTGTTGCTATGGTTGCCATGTGCCGTGTGTTTTCTTCACGTGACCAGAGCGAACAGAAGAGCTGCAGCGCAGTTCGACCGACCGGGCGCTCAGAGCTGACGTTTTTTTTCAGCTGATGTTTTTAAATAACATGTTAACGTTGCACTAAAGCGCTGTTATTGTACATTAAAAAGATCTATTTAGTGCTTTTTCTCACATTGCAAAAACTTGCTATTCTGACTGAAATGGTGCAGATTATGTCGGCTTGCGGGCACAAATGTTCCTGCTGCGCAGTGATGATGCAGTGACGAGTCCGACCAGTAAGATGTTACTACCTGCTAGGACCTGGCCGGGTCCTTTTCTGGAACCTCAGGAGAGGAGGTACCAGGCATAGACATAATTATTAAGTCTATATATATGTATATGTCTATATAACTATGTCTATATATCTTAAGTTGTTGTCACATATTTTCCTTCTTTCTTTAGGGGAGCAGAATAGTTGTTGCACAGTGAACGTGGTGGTTTTAGATGTCAGTATTAAACAAATTACATCCATAAACGTATTATTAACAACTTTTAGAGTGACAAAAAGAAGGTATTGGATCGGTATCGGAACAGTATCGGTATTGGACATTCCTCAATGTTGCAGTATCGGTATCGGTATCGGTATCGGATCTGAAAAAGTGGTATCGAGCCATCCCTAATCTTAATGATATTAACCCAGTGGTGATGATGATGATGATGATGATGACTAAATGATTATATTTTTTTGGTAAGATCAGGGGATGGGAGCCTGTCAGAAAAAAAAATCCAGAAAATCCTCATTACTTTACAATTAATAAAGTAATAATAAATATAAGTAGAAGACAGTAAAACACCATCACTGCATCTGGAAGCTGGAGGGAAGGAAGGACGCACTGGACACACTGAAAACACTGAAATATCTTGGTCTTAATGTCTACATACAGTTTATATTTGATGCTTTCACAGCACGGTTTCTGTCGTAATAAGTGTCTACATCAAATTTTGATCTTGAAATATATTTAGTATTTATCAGCAGCCTCTTATCTCACTTTAATAAATGGATAATTAGTCCGTACTTTATGTTTAAGAGAGCAGTGAGCGTGGCCATTCAATATACAGTCCATGCCACTGCCCCATAAAAAATACTCACAGTCATGACATGACAGCAATCCATAAAATGACTGTTTTTTCTTGATTTGACCCATAATGGTGGAAATAAAATCTAGTTGAATACATAATGGTCAAATTTGACCTGAAACAGCCTCAGTGTACAACAATTTGTAGCACCTGTACAAAAGTATATATTAAACTTTTTTTCATTTTTGTATATTTTGGGTGACTTTAGGAAAAATCATCACATTTCAGGCTGAGAGAAAATGATATTTAGGGGATTTTTACTGCTGTCAAATATCAAATCAGGTCAAAATTGACCAAAACAGTATGTTACAGTTAATGGATTTTGGTGGAAATCTCCACACAGCAGGATGATAGTGTGTACAATCAGCTGATGGAGGTTTGTGTCTCCTCTTGATAAGTTGATTTTTATAAGCACGTTGCTTTGTTAGGATTATTTCCCTGCACTGGGACAGATACAGAGTAAAGTCAGACAGGCCCTTGGTAGTTTCTTTAAAGTCTCAGCTCAACACTGGACAAACAGACGTTAAGGATACCATGAAAAACTGATTTCAGTGGAGAATGAGTGAATGTTGGTAATTTGTATTATTTTTATTTAGCACCAGAGCACAGTGGTCATCAGCATCCTTTGGGAAATCCAGGTTAACAGTGCAGGATATCACACAGACCCAACTTCAAAAAGCCTTTCTGCAGTTGATTCACCTGCTCCATCTGCTTAGAGATGCACATGAATACCACATTTATTGCACTTAAAAAGAAAACAATTAGGAATACACAAGAACACATGATTATTTGTTCTTTACTGTGTAGGTGAAATTACAATAATAAGGGTTTAAAAGTGTACAACATGTAATACCAGCTGTAGTCTAGTTGTGAACCTGCATTGTTAGTCTCTTTAACACAACAAATGTTTGTCAACAACAAAATACAAACCTATTCATCTATTGTATTGAGTGGTGAGTCTTCACTGTTTTTTTATAAAAGCTGTTGTTTTATGAAATTACAAAACATTTCACTAGTATTTTTCCCCCCACATTGGACTTTTTAGGCTTGTTTTTGAACTGATTTAGTTTTGTGTTTCTGAGCTTCATTCTTGATGAAACCAATGCCATAGTTGTGCAGATCTGTGCACACTCACTCAGTTTGCTTTCCACTGACTTGGAACTAAATGAAGGGATCAAAGAGTGATTTAATCTGATTTTCCAGCAACTGAGGTTATTATAGTAGATGCAAGTGTGATAGACGCCAGCCGTCCTTGTGCGGGAATATTGTTCATTTCTGGCCCAGATTAGATCTGTACAAATGGATCAAAGTGATGAGTGTCAACTAATTATTCTTTGAGCATGAAGTAGTTATTTTTTTAGCATGTTGATGAAATGTCCTAGTTTGTGTGGACACAGAAAGGGAACAGATATCGCTGGGTACAACATTCATTGATAATCAAACTCATTCATTATGTATGACATTGTGGAAAGACAGACAGCACCATAGATGTTAGGTGGTGCTGTATATGTAAAGTCTTTAATATGATTCTGTTTCATGTGTAGCTTTGAAAATAATTGGTGTCAGAAAATGTACCCAAATATACATATATTCTTGAAAAAAGCTAATTCAGTTTGTGGCCAGAAAATATTACTGCAAAGCCATTCAGGTCAGAGCTCTGTACTTTTAGCATGCAAGTAAATATATTTATTATGGGTAATATGGTAATAATTGAATGCTAAGTATTAGCCTGTTGCCTTTTACCATGATTATATAAGTATGTTAGTATTTAGGTGAACACATATCTGTGCCTCAGTAGATTTTTGCAGAGCATAAGTCTTGTTGAAACAGTGTAGATAGTAAAGATTTACGGGTAAATCGGACTCCTTATTTCTAATTCTTTATGCACATGGAAATATCTCTCTCAAGAAAAAACAACATTGAAATCTGCTCAGTAGTTTGTCCACGATGTTACTAACAAACAAACAAATAAAGAAACAAACAGGAAAGCACTCATAGAGCACGAACCTCTGCCAAGGCACAGCGCAGCTCGACTGATGCTTCAGACTGAACGCCGTTCTGCTCTTTCCCATTATAAATCAGGGTCTAACGCTGAGTTGTCCTTCAGGGCAAGTGCTTCCCAAATCTACTTGCCAGATCTAAATTCCTACCAGCCATGTCTAGGAGGTACTTTTTCTGGCTGTCAAGCTCGGTCGGTCCTGTATTTTCCCCCAGCATCAACTCCATTTGTCGCCTGAAGATCAAGCAGTGATGGGTAACGTGTAAATGACGGCTCTTTCTTAGCAGCATGGTAAGCACTTGTGAGACACTTTTTTTAATTGTTTGTGGCTCTCCACAAAAAGTCTTTGGACACAATGGTCCACTGGTCCAGGAGCAGTCTGTCATTTTTTAGCCTTGATGCTCTGTGTTGAATTGATTTGTTCTAGGTTCTGTTTTCTGGAGCCATCGTTGCCGCAGAAAAATGATGCCTTGTTATCGGCTTTAGTCAGGACCTCTCTGCACACAGCGCAGTACATAGCCAGTACTGCAGCATCGTATTTCACCCATGAATATGTTTCTTTCCATGATGGAAGAAATCTTCTGCTCTGTTTGTTCTTTCATACGTTAATTTGGCCATCTTTGGCTGCCAGCCTGCCTCCATCATCTTTTCTGTTGAATGAACAGACACTGAGCTTGGCTTACATCTAAAGCTTGACTTACATCTGACCTCTGCACATCAGCAGACACACTCAGCCAATGGAGGCAGCGACACACTGCGCCTGGTGACACGCTGCACATGTAGAAGTACTTGCACTTCTACTGAAGCCACTGGAAATAAGTAAAGAGTACCAGCAACTTGTCTCTTCAGAAATAATGCTCCAGTTACTCCAGAGACCTCTGTACGGATGGTTTTCATCAAGCACTAAGATGGTCACGTCTTAGTTGAAAATAGTTCCCATGGTCAAGTGGGAGTCTTTCTGTTGAAAATGATGCCACCAACAGAAAACATGCTTGTCTCAAGGGTCTCTCGTTGCCTCTTAAGCCATGTAGACACTGTACAAACATGGAGAAGAAGAAAGTAGCTGGGGCATAAACTCGAGGAGTACATCCTGTTTAAATATTTCACAGGCACAAAGTCTGAAAGGGGACTTGCGATTATGAAACATGGTTTCAGAGCTTCTGGTGTTCACAAAATCAAAGCAAAGTTCAGACCATTCATCCTCACAGAGACGTTGTGGCTTTAATGAGCTCTCTCTCTGAAGACCAAATAAATCAGCAGTCAATCTTCTTTATTAGCTATTATTGTCCCTAATGCTCAGTCTGGCCATTCAAAAAGAGGTTGTACTGTAGCTCTTATGAACAATGGGAGAATGCAGAGAAAGATTCACCCCCACGTTTACATGAGGTTAAATTGACTTAAGGATATAATGTTAGTTAGCAGAGGTTGGAATATATAATACAGTAATGTATTCCACTGGTGTATCACTTTAAATTGCTTTATTTTTTCTGCCACCACAGTCAGGGATAAAACAAGGCAATCCAATTACTGCCAGTGTCTAACTTCAATAAATAATTCCCTTAACAGTAGATAATGAATACATGGTTAATTTGAAATGGTAATTGATACAACCCATATAGAAGTGTATTGCATTTAAACACATCCTGCTTTATTTTTCTTTTTTTTTAATAAAATTGTGAGTATGAGCAGTTGGGTTTCTGTTTCAACATGCCCTGAGGCTGTTGAGGTTTTTATTATACAGCGTTCTGTAGAGGTTTGGCAGGGGGAATTAGGATAGTCTTGTAGTTTTTAGCTTTGAGGTTTAAGAAGTGGTGAGATGTTTGTTTACATCCAAACTCTCACACGGGTGACTTGGTTCTAAAAGACAGATATGACTCATAAATAAACTGGTATGTAATATACACTTGATTATGAGTAGTAATAGGCTGCTAAAAGCATCTGCCCACACATTTATATAATTGCTTGCCATGACACTTTACCTACAAGCAAACATGATTAGAATTGTTCGTAGCATTAAATGAGTCTCCCCAGATGTATGGACACAATTGTGGGATAAACATTTAATTTTCCCAAGTATTACCACGGGCCCTTTCCTCCACGGTATTTTCTGCAGTTTTAGGGTTTTAAAATTGCAGCTATTTTAATGACTACTTGAAATCGGCAATTGGAGACAAGGCCTTAATACATTATAGCCCTTCTGTAATTAATAGTGCATAAAAATATCCAGCTGCTCATCAGTGCTCCCCTGCAAGAATTTGCCTCAATCAGCGCTGAGTGCTCTGTAACTCCTTTTTGATGCACGGCCCAGTTTGACTACCTGAAAGCAGCAGAAACAACATTCAGTTGTGAAGCAGGCTGCAGGCTGCTTTGTTCTCACACATTTTCAGGTACAAGGCTGATAATGAAACACGGGCATGTTTAGAAGAAGCTAGATTTACTTTCAGAGAGAAACCAGATGGAGGGAAGCAGAGAATGAAGTGATGCAACTGTGTGACATGCTGTAGAGCTTTGGTGCTTCTGCTCCTCTAAAGTTATGGCTATATGATGTGGCTTGCAGTTTATATTGGTGTACATATGGAGGACATTGTATTCCACTAGCAACAGCACACGGCTAACATGGATTGTTGAAATACGTATGGTGATGAAATAATTGAATTCAGTTGAGTGTCTCTTTTGGATTACATTGGCAGTTTCCACTAGACCGAACAGGAAGGGATGTGATTCTTTTTGGATCATTTTTTCTGAGCAGCATCATCTGTATGAGTCAGCTGGAGAGCTCACTAATTTTACAAGTGAGGGAGGACTCGTGATTACTAATGACAACCCATCAAATTCAAACATTAATCAAAACAACACACACAAAAAATCGATGACTGCTGGGTATGAACAAACAATGGAAAAACAGCAGTGAATGCTAGTCATGGGCTTTTATTTTGAAATGATTAAAAGAATTGTTTAGTTATTATTAACAGTGTGATGCAGTAAGTTGAGTGATGTAGTGAAGCATAAAAACAAGGCTTTGTACAGAATTATATCCCATTAAAAACATTAAAAATAAAGACCTGCCTCTGACAGAAGTCGGCCCCAAATAGAGGCTGGATACCTGCTGCAGAGTAAATATATCTGCGAAAGTATTAGAGCCTACTAATCATTCACCTTATTGTAGTTTATTATACAAAATGTGCAGCCTTTTTAGTGGAGAGTACATTTACTAATAGTAAGCCCTTTTGTCCAGAGCACCTTACTCACCCAGACTGACACATCGAGTGGCACCACTGTTCAAATGTAACTCAGCCCACAACACTCGGAGCAGCTTCAGGTTTTGTGTGCAACATGTACAGCAAGCCAGACCTGGACCCCCAAACTCCAGCAACACAAGATTATCATTAAAGTAGAAGACTGTTTAATAATTGACTTATTAAATAATGACTTGCTTGTATAATACTTCGCATCATACTTTTGTCACAATTAAATATCTAGGACACAAAATCATAATCAAAAAAAGTGGCCTAGAAATTATTCTGCCCTGCAAACTTGTGTTTCCTGTGCAGACCTAGTTGTTATTAATATTTTGTTTTTAATACATCCAGTAACATCCCAATCACGTCCTGTACAGCCAAGTAATTTTTTTTACTTTTGAAAAACTCTAAATTATGCTCGAGTTGTTCCTTATTGCTGAATGTGTACAAAAGTAACTCTTTAAATAAGCAACATTTACCACATCAGCTTAAAGGGGGATTATGGCCATATCCCCAGTGGACATAAAATCACTTATTGCAAATTTAAAGAAACAATTTGTAGGATTTATTGGCATCTGTTGGTGACGTTTCAGAAGGCAGCCTCCTGAAACTCAACTATATGGCAGGTAGAGTTTCAGTGCAGGGTTTGCTTTGTCTGGTCCAGCTACTGTAAGAAGATGGCAGCCTCCTTGAAAGAGGAGATGTGATTACTGTTAACAGACCCACCACTCCCTTAAATATTAGACACTGTTCCTTTAGTGAATTATAAAAACACACTCAAAAGTTAACGCTTGGCTTCATGCTTTGTAGCTTCTTTTGAAAGTTAGATTCAGGCCCCAAATCTGCACACACTGGAAAATGATGTGTTTCAGACCAAGCACTTACCCTCTCCCTTCACAGCTGTACGTCACCCTATTTGAGTGCTTCTTGTTGCTAAACAAGACTCTGATCTGAAAAGACCCTTAGCTTCAGCCTTTTACTCCATGTTAACACCAGAACTTTCTGCATCACTGTCATTGTCATGTCATTACAGTGACTTTCCAGAGATGTATTAACTCACCCTTGAACTTTGGTTTGCCAGAATCATTAAAATTTCATCGTGAAGAAATACCATTGCTGTGTCATGTTTCTTTGATGTCAACTGCTTCATGAAGCCAAAATGTCACTTGAATGGTGCTGCCAGACATTTCAAAGCCAACAACAATCTAAAAAAGTTCTCCATGAATATAAATTAGAAATTGCTGAAATCACATACATATTACATTTGTACAGATTGTAACATTTGATACCCGGTTCCACTGCTGGCAACATCCTAACATGTAGGTCACACTTATTATTCCTTTTATTCTGGTCTCAGGGTTTTTATTTAATACACACCAGCAGGAATATTCTTGTATAAGCAGAAAATATGGATCTTTCAGAATTCATATCTTACATTCAAAGTTCTGTTAAGATTTTCAGTTTGTTTACTTGTATTTTCTGTTGATGAAACTGGCTTATTTCTGTCTTTTGATCAATAGAAAAGTCAGTAAAAGCAGTGATAACATGAGAACCACACTCTGGCTCTTGGAAGAACCATGCTGCTACTTACTCCCATGTGGCCGTTACATAAGCCTGCTTCTCTCTCCATGCTGCATTGTCTCCTCAGTATCCTATTGCCCTCTTCACCACAATGATGCACCCCAGCATGGACCTCCTCCTGTATTCATGTTAACCCTCCATCACCTATCAGCTCCAGGGGCCTATTTTCTTGAAGATGAAAGCATGGCAACTCCTTTGATAGTACAATTTATTACATGAAGCCCCCCTGATAACTACAAGGAAAGGTATGGTGGAAAACAAGGTTGTTAAATCTCACCCGCTGTCAATAAGGAAACTCAATTTTCTTTGCATTTGTGTACCGGCTGGTGCTAGCTGATAACTTCTCCTTGGAAACAACTTGTTTCACTTGTTCTGTCAAATCAGATGAAACGCAATAACAAAGCAGGTATAAAAAAAAAAATTACAAAGTGAGAACTCGTGATGTGACGAAAACAGATAAATTTAAAGCTTGTTCATGAAATGTGAGGCAGTCTGGTTGTTGCACTCGGTGCTGTATTACGCTGATAATTTCATTGGATTTAAGAAAGGCTTATTAACAAGGTAAACCCTTGTTGTTGTTGTTGTAAATTGTGAGCACATACCTTTGTTTAGAGGCACTGTGGCATCACATAAATAAATGTAATTTTACAAAAACAATATTAAAGCAAAGCTGTAAATGTTTAAATGGAAACATGCATTCTGACTAATGTCTTCCCAAAATAAAATACAGGTAGTTGAATTGGCCTTGAGGCAAAGTTGCCTTGGAAAAAGGAACCTGCAAAAACTCTTCCTGAAAATACTTTAGTCACACCGGTATTTACCTTTGACTGTTGGATGCACACTACTTTTAAAAGTACTAGTCTCAAAACACAGCGTGCCCCAGGCTAGCAGGATCAATCCTTCGAAGGAGCTTGAACCCAAGCAAGTATGTATTTTTCTTTTAACATTGGGTCGGGGATGTGAATCAATGCAAGTCTGTGGCGTAACTTCACCACAAGCTTCTCCTTCATTCCCTCTGGCAGATGGGAATAAACATAGGGGGATAACCAGCTTTGTCTGCAATCACAGGATCTGAAACAAGATGAAGTTGATTTGAAGCAGCAGGAGTCTAAATATCAGTGCAAGGTGCTGCCTAGCACAAGATAAATGGACCTCTCTGCAGCCTCTGACACATAATGACTCCTGCAGTAAATCCTGTTTTTTGTCAGCGTTGTCTTTGTGGCTACTTCTATTAGATTACCAGCTTGTGTAATTCCTCTGACGGAGATGTTTCAAGAGACGGAAATCTCATCATGTACAATTTGCACACACATACCTGCCACCTTTTTCATCATTAGGAGCCGACAGGTCCGGTCAGCCAAGAGCCTCTGCTGCAGACCCTGGCAAAAGGGAATCTGAATCTCCCTCCCCTCATTCATTACTGGACCAAGAGACCCTTCACTGTTCATTTGTGTAGCCCAGCGAGTCTGGAGATTCCTTAGGGATCACACATGATGCACTATTCACTTAACTGGTCCAGCCATATTTCTCATCCACCACCCGTGCGCCCTGCCATCTTAGAGTCATCTTGTTGGAGATCTAACATACTGACCCCTTTCAAAGCCGCACAGCTCCCTGCATCTTGACCGTTGCTCACTTGTCACGACCGGCTAAAGTAAATCCAGTGTTGTGTGAAATGGCTAGGGACTTGGCTCCTCGACTACTAAAACCTTAGCAACAGACTCACCTCAATGAACATACATTTTTCATTCCCCGGTGATTCTTTTATCCACAGAGCCACGGGATGCCATAGCCGACCCCACTGTTCCTCTATCCACTCTTTCTACCCACTGTGCTCCTTCCTGGTGGTTCCTCCCCCCTCCCCTCCTCTTTGTCATTGCTTTGTTTACCTACAACAGTGCTCTGGTGAAGCAGATGCACCTGTCCTCTGAGCAATATTTGGCATCTGGATATCTCCCTTGGCGGATGCCTTTGTAACTCATCAAATGCTCTTTTGAAGCTTGCTCAGTATTCCGGCAGTGAGGCATGCCGTGGATCATCACAGGTGAAACCGTTTCAAGCAACAGTCTGATTCAAAAGGTCAAGCTGCCACAAACACTTTTGCTAGTTAACTATCTTTAAACACAGGAAAAAAAGTTCATCTTCCACAGTGTGTGCATGATCAGGCAGCAGGTGGAAGCTACTGTACCGGTTTATTGTTTGATGTGAAAATTGAACATGTCCAGTTACATCAAAGTATTTTGTACTGATGTCTTACTAATTATGCAATGTATAAAATATGAAGCTGTGGTATCTGCAGGCCTTAGGTAAGAGTGTTTCAATTGATGGCATATGATGTAGTCTAAATTTAGTACAGCTGTTCTCTTTTAATCATAACCTGATGGTTTCATGGTTTTACACACACACATATTTTTATACTTTCTACTAATTAATACATCTATAGACCTGTCACTGGAAATCAGCAGTTTTTCTTGTACCTTAAAGAGGAAAAATTATGCTTTTCAATGTTTTCTGTTACTACAGTTTGACAGTGTTGGGTGTTAAAACTACACATGGTGCATGCAATCACGGATGTCATAGTAATATATCAGTCATAGTAATTGACAGATGATGAAATGAGGGAGTGCATACATGGCCATTATAAAATAAATATAAACTTTTTTTTAAGTGTAATCTATGCAAAGCTACTCTAGAGGAGACCAAGCCTATACATATTAAGCTAGAACATGACTATAAGAGGTCCTCTTTAAGACTACAATTCAGAAAGAGTACAATCTGTTTTTGAATATAAATACATAGAATAAAAAAACAGTTTTATATGACAGTAGTATATGGTAAACAATTCAGAGTGAATAAGGAATCATTGACCAGCCAGTTAATCATATGTGCTGTACAGTAAAAACTAATTAGAAAACTAAAACAAAGTAAAGTTTAATAAAAGAAGTGGTAACAAGTATCGTATTTTCAGCACTATAAGGCGCATAGAATAGCAACTACTGTAGTGGCTGGGGTTGTGTTATCATCCATCTAGATGAAGCTATTGTCAGATAAGTCAGTCAGTCAAACTTTATTAATAGAAAACAAACCAACCTTCTGACAACTCCGTTCACTCCCAAAACAAGCTAGTACATTTACAATACAGTACCATACATACCGGTAGCTCTTACCGGTATTTGCGCCGCCTTCATTGAAAACAATGTATTTACAACTCCATTTGTCACAGTTCAAAGCTACATGAACAGCTGTTTTATTTTTTTCCCCGAGGTAACGTCAGTGACGTAGTTTTATCTTTTACCAACAGCAAGGTACAACAGGTAGTACAACTTTTTATCACGATTAATCA
>OOFC01051379.1:12543-27107 GCA_900323345.1 Pseudochromis fuscus
AAACTAGCCAGTCTGTTCAAATTAGGCAACATAACATGTAAAGATAACACACACTCATACACTGTATATCTAGACACTAAACTGTTGCATTGGCATGAACAACACCCAGAAGTATGGTACACACACACACACACACACACACTTACACACACACTTACACGCACACACACACACACCTTCACCCACATAAACAGAACTATGAAAGACACACTCGTCCATATACAAATCATTTACGTCCATAAACACAGAATTATGGAAATGATTTTAACACTGACACAAATTCCCATAAACACTGCCGTGCTTTTACTCAGCCACCCACTCAGCCACACACACACACACACACACACACACATACAATCTTAAATGCAATCCAAACTAATGGCTGATGATGATAAATAGGCCCCATTTCAGTCAGTTCACGGCCAATGTGCTCCTAAACCGGCGATGCCTTGTTATCTGATTGGTTCAATGCCAGGTAGTAAGTTTGAGGTCACACTGAACAGCAAGACTGGACTAGCATCTGGATGCATGAAGCACTATGACTTATGATTTACTTTAAAAACACAGTTTTCTGTGAGAAAATACATTCTTCAGCTTACTGTTTCTGCTTTTAGTCACAATGAAACTACATTAAAGAAATTCTTGAAAGCTTGTGTGAAGCTTAGTTTCACTATGAAAAGATGCATTTCTTTTTCCAATAACTATCAGCTGCATCAATCATTTTCCATTGAATGATGTGCTCAGGAGCTTTTAAGATTGGAACAAATTAACAATTTGAGTTTCATTGTGTTGTTATCAAATCATCTGCATAAAACTCCAAGATAAACGTCTTTATATTAGTGGTGTCTGGGCTGTGAAATAACAGGGTGTTATTACAAATTATATTACAACTCTGGCAATAAAACGAGCCATGCCATCTCTCTTTTATCTCTTCATCGTTTCAGGATGGGCTGCTCAGTGTGTGTGTGTGTGTGTGTGTGTGTGAAAGAGAGAGGGGTTAAACTATGTTCTCATATGCAGGTCATGTCTGGGTCAATCTCTCTGGCTCCAGCACTCTCCTGCTTAACCCCTTCATCTCCCCTCTCTGTCTCACACACACACATACACACACATACACACACACCCCAACATTTAGCTACTGTCTGTCGCCACCAGAATGTGTGTGTGCGCACATGTGTGCATTTTACTTGAACAGATAAGATTCATTTCATGAGCATACAGTTTATACAGAGGAAATGTTCGACACTGAATAAATTAAACAGTCAAACTGGGCTGTTTTTCACAATCAATTTTAACAAATTCAAATAGTATCTTCTCGCTGCATCTCTTTAAACTTGAATACCATGTGGCAAGGACAATATTGAAAACTCATTTGCTAAAAAGCTATAGTAACACAACCTCAACCTAAGAGATAAAAAAAAATATTTGAGCATACATTTCTTTAAAACTTAATATGAGTGAGTGAAAATATGACCATAGGAGAGAAATAGGGAATAACCACTATACTTATAGTGGGTACCGTGTTGTTTATAGTTGGCTCCTTAGTCTTTAACGAGCAACTAGGACACCCACATGTCTGTTTCCTGTATTAGAAACGTTTCTGATCACCTTTCTACTCATTTATTTTTTCTGTAATATTATTCTGATGCATTTTCAATCAAATGTCCTTTTCCATGCTTTAGATCAAACAAAAACAATGAAACTTCTGAATAAATCACACATTTTTTCCAGTTGATATACATTACACTATGCCTAAATAAATAAAATGTGATTTTAACACATGCAACATAAAGATGGTTTATTAATAATCTGAGGTTGGCTGTGTATGACCCATTAGGTTTTTACAGAATAATCAGGAAAAGATACAAGATTATCAATATTAAAAAACAAAACAAAACAAAACTAAGCATCAATTTAGGAAATATTACATTTATTTCCATATTACTGATTGCACTGCTGCTCTAGTGTTAATCCTGGTTATGTATGTGATACTATTCTATTGTTTTCTATTTGCCAGGAGATCAGAAAAGTGCTAAAGTTCAGCTGCCACCAAGACAATGTTTAAAGCAAACTCATAAGAAATAACAGAAAAAAACAAACATTTGCAAACACTTCAAATGCTTTGAAGGGGAGCGAGCTGGCTATGATTATTTGACATTAGTGAGAATGGAAATGTTTGGACATTGCAGAGAAATCTTAATGTTCAAAATAAACTGTACTACAACAGCAATACGCAACTGGGACAAAAACAAAATAATCCCACACGCAACAGTCAAACACGAGAGCATGATATAATTTAACATGATTATTCCTGTTGAAATGCCAAACAAATATTTTGTTATGAGTGTGAAAGCACAAACACACCCTTCACTCCTGTGTTAACAAAGTGTTAGTACGCAAACTCCCTGCAGACATTCCAGTGGTTGCACCAGATTGGCTGTGATTGATGGAGTCAGTCAGTACTGGTCCCACTGGGATGTTCCCAGTTAATTACTGTCTGTAGCCACACGCATAACAGGCATTGTCGGCTTTGATGTGTACATCCAATAGTGACGGGGCACTCAAAGGGACATGTACAAGTGTGTCCCTCTCTGTGTGTGTCTGCATTCCAGTGAAATAATGGCATGCTTTGACAACTGCGTCCAAAAAGGAGTTTTAATATGAAATAATATGATGTTTGTGGGGGTGTATTGTTTGTGTGTGAAATACAGCTTTGTTTGCACTTGTGCTCTGAGACGACTTGTATGCTTTGAAGTGTTCATCCCTGCTGGGAAAAAAAAAAGCTTGCACCAAAAGTGACAAAATATTCCAAGGAGTATAAATGTGTGTGTGTGTGTGGTTGACCCATAAAAAACACTGTGCAGGAATGCTCAGTTTGGTGATTTGACAAAGAACCGCACGTATAATTATACCTCAACTATCTTAACCTCAGTGATTCCAAAAATTTGTCTGAGCCACTTCCAGAGCGGCATGAACCAACAAGGAATCTGCCAAATGAAACCCCCTCCGAAGGCAAACTAACTCTGGGTTTCGGTGTTTGGTGAACATCTTTTTTATGTTCGATTTTGTTGTGTTTTCAGGCCAGAGGAGCCATTTATCCACATATGCCAGAGAGCAACAGAATGGTTGTAAACTACTATAATGTTGTGTGTTCGGTATGAGGTTTCGCAGCTGCAAAACAAATCACAGAAGAACAAGGTATGTCTTCATCATGAGGGCCCACTGGGGAAACGCAACACCTCATTGTAAATAATGCCTAAAGATCTTAACACACAGGCTGACACATGGATGTGGGGAGCGGGGAGCGGGG
This sequence comes from Pseudochromis fuscus, assembly GCA_900323345.1. Lineage (NCBI taxonomy): Eukaryota > Metazoa > Chordata > Actinopteri > Pseudochromidae > Pseudochromis > Pseudochromis fuscus. The sequence continues at coordinate 15,854 of OOFC01051379.1, forward strand.
GAGCTGCAGCACACATTCATTTCAGAAATTATAAAAATCAGGAGTTCATAATAAAACAAAATTAAGAATCTACACACACTAAAAAATGCTGGGCTTATTTTACCCAGAACAGGGTAAACATGGGAATAACTACATGCTGGGTTAATCTGATGCAACAATATGGAATATTTATACTGTTTTTACTGAACATTTAGTGGTTTATCCCCAAAATCATGATGTCTTTGCCTAATATTTTGTTGGATTTACCAAATATAGAGTAAAAAAGCCCATGTTGCTGGGTTAAATTATAGACCCATTTACTGTGAGTAAACAAAGAAGTATGCGCGCGCATTGTGGCAACGGAAGTATGGCGGCTAGCAAAGGCTTGTCAAGCTACTCTGGTGCATTATCAACAAAGTGGAGGACTATATACACACTGCAAACTGCACCTGTATGGCAGGTAACAGTTGTTGTGGTGTTGACGAGATAAAAACGTTATGTACGATGAAGCTCGGTTGTCAAGCCTCATTAATATAATATAACAATCTAAACTGCCAGTGTCCAATATAAAAATTATAACAGGCTGATGGCATGCACCAAAACCGCAGCTAACACTGCTAATGCTAACAGCTAGCTTCCACACTCACTAAGGAGTCTCTACACAAGATAAAAAACACAACAACCAGACATTTTGATGGGCTAAATTTCCACGTGGTTCTTCCCAGAGAGGTGCAGACAATACCAGGTAAACAATGGGACATAGCACTTCTGTTGCCAAAATGCGCACCAAGCTTCTAGATGACGTAGGCTGTAAATGGGTCTATACAGAGCCCGAATTTGATGGGAAAAAAAAAAAAAAGTGCCAGTATCTAGTGTGCACCAGTTAAGTATCGAGATACAACTGAAAATGCTATCTCGTGCACACATGAAACTATGTTGTGCGCACCAGTTAGCATTTCCAGTTTACATAAGAGGCTGAATTTCCTGGTCCACCTTAAAGTGGCATAACAACTGTGCATGGCGGTGTTCAGTAATTTTCAAGCAAATTCATGAACTGAAGAATTGAACAAATTAAGCATACCCTTCTGTATACCGAAAATGCTAATCCGTGCGCACCAGATAAGTATCTCGTGCAGATGAGATACCAGCACTTTATTTTTTCTCCATCAATCTTTTTCTCTTCCTGTCCCTTTAGGGGCTCCATAAAATGAACCCACCGTGTAGATAGTCCAATATTCCCCAAGTGCTGGGTAAAAAAAAAATAAACAACAACAAAAAAATAGCATTTTTAGTAGTGCAGCCATGCTAACAACTCTGTCATGCGTTGGAGCTTTAGGCTAAAATCTTCAACATGCCAATGCTAACGTGCTACTGTTAAAGTGTTGCCTCTTTAATCACAGCCAATCACCACTGAGTACACCTAGGGCCATTGGTTTTGCAAGTATTTGGTCGTAAACAAAAGTAGTGAATGAGTTGAAATTCTGTTCTCATGATGGCAAACTGGTACATGTCTCTGTTTAAATGAATTTCATATAGGATTCCTTAAGCTACTTTCTATGTCTTTTTTAAATAAATCACAGCTCTTTCAATTTTCATTCCACAAAGTAAATAATGTTTTAAATCAGTCATAAAAAAAAAAAACACCAAGTAAACCTCTCCATTGAGGTGTATTTATTTCCAGAGTTAAGGTGAAAGGTTGCATGAAGAATCACTGCATGACAGAGCTGTGTAGTTCACTATGTTCGCTTCCTGTCAGGTATCGAAGCAGCCTCTACACCTGTTACTAATGCAAAGTGATAAGTTTCCTGAAGTGAACTATTGAGTGTTAAGAGAAGAGTGGAGGAGGAATTGAGGAGCAGATTTTAGACACAGGAGTAATATAAAGTGAAACACTAAAGAGGAGTTTCAGTGGTAAAGACAAAGACAGTGCGAGAAAACAAGGATCAAAAATATCTGTCGATATGAACCGATGCTGGTTGATGAAAAACAGGGAGACGAACTTAGAGCAGCAGGGCCAAGCCTTGTAACCAACTACATGTGAGTACATGTTTTTAGAAGGGAAGACCAATTTGACTGCATAAACACTTTCTCCAAAACACACAGCGATAAACAGACTAACACATAAACCGAGCTAGACATACACACACCACAAACACAGACGAACGTCAAAGCTCGGCGCTTCCAAGAAAACAGTTCATTCCTACACACACACAGACACACACACACACACACACCCTTGCACATATGCAGAACCTTACAAACACACACATACAAAAAGCTTGCATCTTTCCAGACAGACATACAGTGCCATAAACATCGGGACATAGCTCCCTGCACCGCAAACGATGGAAAAATAGCTCTGAGTGTGTGTGTGTGTGTGTGTGTGTGTGTGTGTATCAGGGCCTCTATCTGAGGGAGTTTCCCTCTTAATTCCAAACTCACTATACAACCAGCAGCACAAAGCTCAGTGTGTGGGAGACGCTCGTTTGTTAAGAGTGTTGAAATGAGCTCATGCACACATATTAGCTTGACACTGTCTGCATGTTGGACACACACACACACACACACACACACACACACATACACACACACACACACACACACACACACACACACACACACACACACACACGTGGAGTAGAGGTCAGGTTTGGCATCCACCTCGGTCGTCTCTTCCTGTCGGCGGGGCCTGGCTGTCTTTGTCTGTGTTAAACCCTCTTCCTCCTCCACCAGCCAGCGCAGCACCAGCTCAGCACATAGCTACACACCACATGTGTGTGTCTGTGTGAGTGTATGTGGGGGAGAGAGGAAAAAGAAAAAAAAAAAAAATCTGTGTCCAGATGTCCATCTCCAATTTTTTTGATATTATGTGTGGGGGTGTGTTTTTTTTTTTTTTTTTCCAACGTATGCACATGTAAGTGAAGGAGCAGAGGCTTGTATTTGCACATTCCTGTCTGACCGACGAGCATCAGTACGTGTGGGTGTCCACAAACATGTTAAATAAAGAATGTGTGGTTTCCAGTATGTGTGTCAGAAATGTCCACGGATACATGCACGCGTACATCGTGTGTGTTTTGGACAGTTTTTTGTGCTGGAGAATAGTCAGTGTAGGTAAAGGTGATCGTCAACGTAATAGTAAGAGTTGTACTTGTACTTGAAAACACAGTGGTAATACCAGCAATGGCAGCAGTGCCACAACAGTAGCAGCGGCGTTAACATTAAATGTTAGTAGCATTACTTGTACCACGAGTAGCAGGTAATGTGCCTGTAACTCCAGGAAGGTGGTCGGTCCTTCTGTGGACTGAACCATCAGTGTGTGGGTGTGTTGCCGAGAGGTAGCTCACACATGTGGCGGCTGTGGGCCCAGCTCGGTCTGGAACTGATCACGTCTCATTAATTGCTGGAATTAATTAAAGCCACTGGAGCACACCGCCGAGCCACAACCTGCACCCATTTGCTTTGGCACATGTGTGTGAAGTGTGTGTGTGTGTGTGTGTGTGTGTGTGTGTGTGTGTGTGTGCTTTCCACGGCGATCTGTTTGAGTGTGTGTGGTGGAGCTGGGTCAGTGTGGCCAGAGCGTGTGCATGTTTGCAGAGTTTTGATTTTGTGAGGGTGTGTGTTTGCTCGGCGTGTGAGGGAGAGTGTCAAAATGTGGTCAGAATGTGTGCATGTGTGTGTGTGTGCGCCACTGGCCTGTGTGTGTGTGTGGGTCTATGACCATTTGCTGAATAAATGAGGAATGTCCTGTCCAGGACTGTGAGCGCATATTAGACGAGTGTTAGAGGTGTGCCCTTTTAAAGTGTGTGTGTGTGTGCAAAAGTCTCATTTCCATGGTCCAATATTTGCCATGGAGCACGGCCCAGCCTTTAGCCTAATGAAGGAAACTAATCATGTCCTCTGTGATCATACACACACACACACACACACACACACACACACACACTACTCTTATTGCTGGGCACACACACACAGACACACACAGACTGCAGGCGGAGAGGAGGAGAGATGGAGGATGGAGGGAAGGATGGAGGGCGTGAGAAGGAGAGAGAGGATGGAGAGGAAAGAAGGCATTATGTACCCATAATGCTTCTGTCTGCGGTCTAAAGCCCGTACTTTGTTTTGAGCAGTTGCCAACACTGCGAGAACTGACCTGACTCCGTCTACTGACACTGATCACTTCTCGCTCTGCTAGAGAAAACACTTAAGCTCTCAGAGGAACAGGTAATTTCCAGACCTCTAGAAAGTCTATATGTGAACTTTGGAAAACTGAAATCATTACCTCAGAGTCATCATTCAGTCTGACATTATAGGGATTTTAACTTTTCCTCTGTTTATGTAATAAATGTTTAATGTGAGCTTTCTTAAAGGATGATTGGAGATTATTAGAATCTGGATCCTGTTTTCGTACTTTTAGTCATCACTTATATTGATTGCAGTAAGAGTAAACTAACCTAAGTAATGACTGAAATCAACATTGGTACAATGTAGTCACACGGGGCAAAAATTAAGAGGAGTCACAAAATCAGGCAGGATATACACAAGCCAACAGTTTATCGAGATTTTTAATATCACTGTATGGGGACCTATAACCTGCTGAAACAGAAAGAATTAGCTTCTGTTTCTTACAAATATATTTGCAAGAAATAGAAGCTAACTCTTTCTGTTAAAACCAAAAATTAGCCAAATGTATTTGACTCATCTTTGGTTATATTTAAGACCTCAGTTTGTTGTATGATGCCTTCAAAATGGAGAAGTCCAGCAGGAATTTTAGAGTCGCCATCAGTTTTTAAAACAGTGTCAGTCTGATTTAGTGTCCATAACATAAAATGACAAGGCCACACTAGACCTAGCTGAGTTGTGTGTATGTTTAAAGTAGTCCGGCTAGGGAATGATGTTCACCTCAAATTCTTTCTTTTTCTTATAAAACATACTCGGCTGAGGCTTTGTGACACATTGTATCAAGTTTGTGTAGTTCATTATCACTTTATAAATCTTTGTTAAATACAGAAGGACTTGGTGATAATTTGCTTTTAGGTGATTTAAATCTTATTGGTTGTACACACAATAGAGGTTGATCAATAAATATAAGTGTATATACTACTGTACACATAAATGCTGTATTATCAGATATATCAGCTTGCTTTTACTAGATTCCTATACTGTGCTTAACTTTTAAGTGAGATGTGAGTATAGCAGACTTTGTCTTTCAGAGGTGACAATTAGCTCCAATTTTGTGCTGTCAGTCATGTTGCAGGAGAAGGTGTCACCACACACAGTGAGCTGTGTCTCTGTTCTCGGTCTCGGCTCAGTGGCTACTGACCCGCAACAAGGCCCTCGCCGCGGCGCAGGAACACAGTAAGTTTTTATAGTTAGTGACAGCTGACGAATCCCCCCACCCTGACCTCTGACCTCTGGCTCTGCCTTCTGTACCCCGCAGCTAATTGACACGTCTCCTCTGATAAACTCTCCTCTTATACACACACACCTCTAAACACGCTTGTATACACAGAGGCTCCCCCAAGATCCACACATTAAACATTAGTGTAGTCACTGCCAAAGACATATTCCAATGGATCAACAGCAAATCATTTAATACAGAGAACAAAGTGATATAATGTTTCCTTATCTGTGTAACAAAGTAAGGTCCAACTTTTTTATACTTACAAACTGTATTTTTTGTTGGCCTCATCCAAATAAAGAGCAGTACGACTGTTCCTGTTTGAACTCTCTGATTCTCCCTGTGACGGGAGCTCAGAGGACGGGCGACAAAGACGAGTGCAGTAGCAGCTCCAACCCCACATATGTTACCTATTGGGGTTTGCATTGGTGGGAGAGGAGAGAGGGGGACAGCGAGAGGCCTACACTTCCCAGGCCGTCGATGGAAAAGTATACTCTACAATTCATTGCTTCCTTCTCGCCAAATTAAAGGTCCCTTGTTAAAAAAAAGAAATGGGGGAAGGGGTGGAGATTGAGGGGATTCGGGGGGACGGAGCAACAAAGACGAGCTTTTATTACAAAGAAAAACAGTCCCCAATCACCACAAAACTGAAAACTGTGTCTCTGTAAGACTGTCTGTACGCTGAGATCAGAGCCCCTGAAACATGTGAAATATGTTTTTAGGGAGTTTTCTAGCTTATAAGGATATGAAACACAAAGATGTTTTTATTTCCCCTGTCTTCATGTCTACCACTCTTTACATTTTGTTTTTGAAAAGATGAAAATCTGACTTTATATTTCAGCAGTTATGTCTAACAAGAAATGAAATTATCCTGTAAAACAACAATAGAAATCTGTCTACACAGTACATGTGTTATTATGTAACAGTTAAACATTTTGCTCTCACTAAAGAGATACAACATCAACAAACGCCACGACAAAGTGCAACACAAGAGGTATGTTATGGTCTTGAGTCAGTTACAATTAAGAAAGTTTTTCCTTAAAAAATGCAGAACATCTATTTTACTGAATTTGTGGTTGATTCAGTTTATTGTTTGAAAGCCTGGTCCTGTTCTGTTGTTGCCTCCAGTGCACAGAAAGGTAAAAGTTACAATGTTCTGAAATCATTAGAAAGCAGATGGCTGCTTCACAGATAACCTTAATGTTGAACACATCCCTTCTGTCCACTGAATGTGCAGTCTGTAGAGTGCTCGTGCAACATGAACAGATCAATAAAAAATAATTTAGATAGACATGAAAATGAATTGTAATCTTTTTAAACGTTATTTTTTTATTAATTCTGCCTTGAACTGAATTGATCTAAAAAAGCACAGAAGAAAACATTACTCTAAATCCTTCTGTGGCTGTCTTTACCATCTGTGGTAAAAAGTGGTACTATGAGAAACTGGTGGATCTGTTTATATTGCTGTCAATAACCAGTGTGCTGGGAGGACTTATTGAGCTACCTTGCTTTAGAAAAAGATTCAAAAACTCAGAAAAACAGCAAATATGGTGTTGAACTGATAACAAGGTTTGATAACTATGATTAGTTGTTTTCCAATTCTCAGCATCTACCTTCCGTACAGTGCAAATAATTTCATGTAAATCCTTTGCATGTATTACTGCAACTTAAACACAGGACAGGCTGCAAATATATCAAATTGCTTTCATGGTAAATGGGGCCAAAACTGGGGATGACGAATAAATATTAGTAACAAATAATGTAATGTTCACTGGTGCAAAAACACTTTGATCATCAGTGTTCTTAAATAAAAGGATTGCTTATCATCATGATCAGTTTCATAAGGGTGAAATACACTCACGCTTCTTCCATGAACAACCTGTTTCAATAATTGCCAGTATTTCGCTGTGTAAGCTCGGCCACTATCCTTCCTCACAAACATCTCGCTCTTTTCACAGTATATTAAAACATCAAGGGCATTTCATTATTCAGAGTTATAGGGAGGCCAAACCCTGTACAGCTGGAATGACCCGTGAAATGTATGAACCGAACTAGTAGCAACCATAAAATGTATTAGATTAACGGTTATATCCCATAACATAGCTGCCACGGCCTTAATGTGAAAAGCAGCAGGGGGTGCGAAGGCCGGTTCCTCTGAGCTGGAAGCTGCACTTCCTACACGGGCCTCCCAGAGGAAGAGCGTTCATTCCTTCTGGAAGGTTCCCTCAGGAGCCCGAGCCTGAATGGACAACTACCGCAAAAACACTGCCTCCTTACCACATGTTACATGACCTGAGGGGAAACACACATATACACATCTGGGTTTCCACCTCGGGAAGACTGTCTGGTTTGTTGATGGTTATCGTAGTCGGGATAGTTCCTGCCTCTGTCTTTCTACCCCCCCCTTGTCCCGAAATCTATTTCCTTTTCTCTCTCCCTCTCTGTCGTACCCATAATTTACAGTACTTATCAACAGGCCTTTGATTAATCACATCACACAGGCTTAATCAGTTGATATATTTTTCCTAAAGTAGCTGCTGTTATTTCAGCTCCACATTCCTTTGCTGTACTCGAGGTAAACTGGAGAAACTTTACATTCTTGATGCTGCAATGATTTACTGAACCACATCTTTGAAGGTAAGAAAAAAACTTTAACCCCTTATTGGGCTGGTTACCATATTCAGTAATTTCCCTCTGTGCAATGTCAGAAAATTCAATCATATGCTATAATTGTTTGATATTGTTGATCATCATTATGTATAAACTTTTTGGACAATGTTTTTGTCCATAAATTTCAGTATAAAAAACTCAAGAGGAAAAAAAAAAAGTCTTGTAACATCCTCCAATAACACTATAGGGTTGAAATTTGTCCTTTAAAGGGTTAATATTGGATATTCGGAAAGACGTACATGACTGAATTTACATGAGTTTAAATTTAAACTGTGGAAAGTCTATTAGAGTTTGGTCATGGTTAATGCAGAGGAAAGACTACTGAATTTTCCAGTTGTATGCAATGAAACACACATATCTAATAAAATATGCTAAACCCAAGGTTGTCTCAGTACCTTTTTCCAGAACTTTTTACCATATCCCTCCATCCTATTTCTGTGACTGGAACATGGTTGTTATAAAATGTCCAAAACTTCAGTCATGTGTTAACAAGTAATTAAAAGCAGCTAGTACAGGGGTCGGCAACCCGTGGCTCCGGAGCCGCATGCGTGTCTGTCAATTTATTTTGTTTCGTTTAGTTTTTCAATGTCATTATAAACGTGAAGATTATGGTGCTCGTGTAACATTGAAACAAAATGTTTTTATTTTATTTTTTTACGTTCAAATTATGCATCACAACCGCGACATCAGCGACACCACCAGCAACAACACAACATAAAATTGTAATACACCTTTTCTTTCCATCTGATTTTAATGTTATTGAATGTTTACTTCTGTTTGTAGGAGTACAAAAAAACCCAATGCTTTATCATTATATTAGCTCAGTCCTGGTGGAGATCCAGTGAAGATGAACCCAGACATCAGCTTTTTTCATATCATGAAATAAGTTGCAAAATAAAGCTTTTAATGTTAAATATCCTGTAAAAATTATTGACAGTGCAGATTAGCATAACAAATACAAGTGTCTCATTAGGAAATCAGTTTTATTTCACGCTCTTCAACAATTTTTAATGGATAAGGTATCTCAACACAAGGTCACTGACAGGACTTAACGGCTGCTGTTAGGCTTAAACCTCCTGAACTTTCCATTACAGGGTGCTGCAGGTCCATATGCATCAGCCCACCCCGGTATCCGACCAGTCAACAAATATTTGGAACGCCGTCCTCATCTCTATCTGTGATCACCACGAGCATTAGCCTCCGGCCAAGAATAGCCGATCAGATAATGCCGTCGCGGAGACATTAGTGGAACATTACACACACATTAAAGCGGCCAAGCATCTCATCAGCCCTCCGTCAACACACCTGGAGCCAGCAAATAGCTCATGAGATGCCACGATAGCCATGCGATAGGGATTTTGTTGGCATGCATCGAGCTTTGGATTCACAGTACCAGAGCAAATGTTGCTACCTAAAAATGTTGTTGACAAGCTTCAAGCTCAGAGATTAAAAGCAGTCAGGAGGTCAGAGCGATGATGGCATGACCTTCCTTTCTCATCCACATAGTTTAGTACAGGAGTCCATCATTTTGTCTGCAGTTGTCTCTCAGAGTGACCTCACACATGGGATTTCTTTCAATGACTAAAACCTCTACTTTTATCTACTTAAGCTAACAGCCAACTCAAGCAGCAGATTTCAATTCTGTTTTACTTTGGAAATAGTCAAATTTTAAGATATTAGGTGAAATAAATCGAAGTAAAAGTATTAATTGAATTGGGATAATGGGATTTTCTATTTCTCGACCAAACCAATACTTTCCTGAGTGTGGTTTTTATGATGGCTTTAACACGTTAGCAGGAAGTACAATAAAGAAGTTCAATAAACAAAAGAATTAAAGAACATTATAGTGTCTTTTGTGGGATTTCAGAAACTTTAAAAACTTGGTTCCAGCCACATTTTCCTCCAACATTATTCCTGTTGGTACAAAATGAAATGAAAGTGAAGTAAACCAACTTAAAGGTGCAATTTACTGCCTATTTTTGTTTGCTGGTGACACTTGATGAAGATGTGGATTTAAAGAAGATGTAGCGTAGGTGGTGATGACTGTGATTTAGCAAGCCCATGCTTGACAAACTGTTGGATTTTCGGGAACTCAGCTCGATGTCCAAATGGATTTAGAAGCACTTTTAATGAACAGTTGGATATGGGGGGAACCGGCACTACAGGCACAGCTAGATTCCAGGAACTCACAGTTGATGATGGATTTAGGGTCGGTTGACAAACATTTGGATGCGTGGAGCTCACACCCGACACCCAGTTGGACTCAAGGAGCACACACGTGACTAGTTGGAATATAGGGAAGGCAAGCAGTTTTATTTTAGGAACGCACATTTGACATGTTTGACTTGGGGGACACGCGTTTGAAAACCAGCTGTAATTTAGTGAACACACCACACCAATTTAAATGCCATGTAACCCCCTGATTAGGCAAAAATACTAACTCTTGCGGCACCCCAACATGCAACTAAATCTAGAAGTAGAGAGTTTTTCTTTCTTTCCAAGTTATCCTGAATTATTATCACTGGTTTGCATGTAAATCATAAATGTATTCATCTTTTTAGTCATGGTGGAGGAGTTTATATATTATTATGTATTATGAATTATGATGATCTGGGGTATTACATTACAAAAACATCATCTCAACAAGCTTTCATGACTGGTTCTTGCCAGTGTGGTGCAGGGCAAACTGGTGGGAAACTGGACACTGTCAACCTTAAATCGTATTAGGGGATGAGAGGAAACATAAGCGTATGTTTTTTATATACATGCACACACACTCTCTTGTCACTCTTTCTTGATCTTGCCATCTTCAACTGCCTGGAGGCTTAACACAAACCCTTTCATTAAAATAACCAGTATCTTATTCGGCACTGTCTTAGGTTTGAATCTGTATGTAACTTCTTATTACTAACACTGTAGGATGATCACACTGAGTAAAATTATTTAACTTGGAATGATATGGAAATTTCACTTAGATACATTTATATATTTGGTATAGTTACGGCATTGGTTGAATGTTTGGTAAGAGTAATTTTAGGTAATGTCATAAAGATACCGTATTTTCTGCACTATAAGCTCCACCTAAAAGCCTTTAATTTTCTCAAAAACCGACAGTGCGCCTTATATATGGATCAATATTGGTTAATTATAGCTACCGCAGTCAGGGGGCGTATATTGTGATTGCACTAATGTTTGATTTACCGTAGC
>OOFC01051379.1:27127-37908 GCA_900323345.1 Pseudochromis fuscus
CGTAATTGTTCGGAGCCCAGGCGGAGATGAAACAATGAATAAATTCCTCAGTTATGACCTTCAAGTTTTGAGTCAAACAGCTTTTGTTCCAATCTGACTTGAGAAAGTAATTTGACAGTTGTGACTGGTCGGCCTTTCCCTGCGAGGACTGACAGACACAGCAACACGCTGGGATCTGATATCCTGCATTACACAGCAGCCGCCTGGGCGTACACTCTGTTTTTTAGATCTTATATGTAGAGATTATTTAAAAAAAACTGTAGGTTCATGATAACTGTTATGAAGAGATTGTTATGGAAAGAAACATAATTAAAACTGTAAGTTCTACAACAAGTGATTTTTGGCCTCTTGGGGGCAGCAATTTATTTATTTTTTTATGTATATGTCAAATTTGTGATTACCGTATTTTCCCCACTATAGGTGAACCAAAAAGCCTATAATTTTCTCAAAAACCAACCGTGCCCCTTATAATCTGATGCACCTTATATATGGATCAATATTGGTTAATTATGGCGACCGTAGTCAGGGGGCGTATATTGTGATTGTACTAAGGTTTGATTTACCGTAGCGGTATCAGACTGTTTCTTTTACGTGTTTACTGAATCAGGGAAAAGTTCCCTCCACGTTTGTGATGCACTAACTACGTGATAAAAAGTTGCACTACCTGTTGTACCTTGCTGTTGGTAAAAGATAAAACTATGTCACTGACGTTACCTCGGGGAAAAAAATAAAACAGCTGTTCATGTAGCTTTGAACTGTGACAAATGGAGTTGGAAATACATTGTTTTCAACGAAGGCGATAGAGCTACCGGTACGTACGGTACCGTGTTGTGAATGCACTAGCTTGTCTTGGGAGTGAACGGAGTTGTCAGAACGTTGGTTTGTTTTATATTAATAAAGTTTTCTATTAATAAAGACTGACTGACTTATGTGACTGTTTTGTTGACATTCCCTTTAGCGCAGCTTCATCTAGATGGATGATAACACAACCCCAGCCACTACAGTAGTTTCTATTCTATGCGCCTTATAATCTGATGCGCCTTATAGTGCGGAAAATACGGTAAATGGAATGTAAATTGTATACATTAAATTCTCATGTATCAAATCATGCACATATCTGCGGTAAAACACCAAATTTTAGGTTGACTAGTAACCCTGATATTATTACTGATATTCATTGAAATCATAATTTCTTTCTTGTCTCAAAAAATGATTCTGAGCAAATTAAGTCTTGATTCGGAAAACATTTGCTGTATCGTCACACAAATCAATATTAAAAATGGTCCTTGGTAGGATTTTGATGATGCTTTTAACTACATAGTCCATTTCAAACCCCACTTATGTCAAGAGTAAATTAAACCTGAGGTAAGATGATCATGATGATGGTGTTCTGTTACAAGGTCAGTCCTCCAGTCTGATGATTAACAAGCTCATAAAGTCTCGACCTCATAAAACCTCGGCCCTCAAAACCATATATGTTTCCATACATACACACATCTCGATTCTTCCAGCCTGTAGGTGTGAGCCAGCATCTTCTGAAATGACCACACCCACTTTTACAGACTATAAACACCATTAAACATTTACACATACACACTTCATTTCCACACACACACACACACACACACACACATTCAAGCTCAGTTCCATCGGCTGCATATTTTACTTTCCATCTGCAAGGACACTTAACCTCAGAGAGCCTGTGTGTATATGTGAAGTGAGTGTGTGTGGACGGCCAAACAAGGCTTCATTTTCTGTCTGTGTTTTTATTCATGGGGGGTGATCTGGGAATAGAGAGAGCTCTATCTGTCACACCCATCAGCAGCCACACACACGTCCAGAACAGAGATCCACGGGTCAGAAACGGCGGCCACAACCCTGGAGGATCCTGTTCAGGATGAGGAAACCTGCCTGCTGAGTGAGTGTGTGTGTGTGTGTGCAGATGCTGGATGTGAATAGCAGCCACAGTGTGTGACAGTAAGCTGATAGCTCTGTTCTGTGTTTCTGTAATCTGACAGACAGACTGACACAGCAGGACTATGTAATGCAGCCATGTTAGTACAAGTCTCCTCCGGCTTCTGGACGTCGACTCTCAGTGAGTCCCTCCGACTTTCATTACCTGAGCAGCTTCACTCTGCTGCTGACAACACAAATCACCTGGGAGGAGGGGAAGGCCGGAGTGGATGAGTATGTTTGCACAGATTTATCTATCTGTCCACATACACAGTAGCAGGATGTGACTGCACATGTTATTCAAATCAGATGTAACAGTGAAAACTAGCATAAAACTCTTTAAAATGAACGTCCACAACATTGACACCGATAGACTCAAAGTTGCCTGTGGGGCAAAGTGTAACTCTGCTGATATGTTACCTTGTAATTTGTGTTTTAATGTCCCATATCTGTAAAAACCATAGACTGTATACAGAATGGACAAAGATAACGTGAGATCATCAGTTGGTTTGTGGACTCAGACTTAATAGGAGGAGTGAGGAGGCGGGTCCGACCCTTGAACCCAATGATACTGGCCAATGTACACAAGACTCGACTTCAGTACTGGTCTTAGTGGAGACCAGACCTGTCGATCAAACTAACCAGGCCCCTAAATATTCCTATGTGATTTTTTTTTTAAAGATAGAGCATCATTAGATCACTAATAGGAAAAATTAAGTATAGGTAATGACATCAGAATGATTTGTGGAAACAATGCACTGACCGAGGATTTTATGATTGAAAATGCTAATGTCAGTTGGAGCCCACGGTTTTTGAAGTCTCTATGGCTCCATTTCTATATACAGTCCATACAATGCCTTTATTGTCAGAGTGGACCAGCTTCTGAAATCATCCAGCCACATAAGACGCCTCCTTAACCAGAGGACTTGCTCTAATTTATTCATTTTCTCATCTGTTTCAAATTCTGATCTTCTACTTCACTGTATTTGCCAACAACAAGTGGAGACCAAGAGATCTCACCACAACTCCCAGGGATCATCTTTATGTAATCCACTTAACAGTTGCATTGATATCTGTACAGCAGATTGGATCAGTACATCCTGATGTAGCAGAGTCTGAAGTTACAGGGAAACCAAATTAAAAGCACACCCTGATTGATTGTTTGTGAGCAGCACAGCTCTTGAGCTGAGATGATATCCGACAGACAAACACCAGGCCGACTAATGCGAAAAATTTACTGGACAAAAATAGTTTGGCGTAGCAGCAGTCAGAGGAAATGGGTCGACAGCAAAATGGGAAAGCTCCGACTGAAACTGTACACACTTACAAACACAGCATATAAACAGTGAATGAATGGCTGTCTGGAGAGTTCATTTCATTAAGTGCATGTAGTGGTGTGCATTACAAGTCTTTACAAAAGCTCTGTTTTGAACCTTTGTTGAGGGTCCAACTTTGTGATGTGAAATTCCTTTACTTCGGATGTTTTGCTTGAAAAGGGTGCAGCAGGTTCATTAGGAGGCTTTTACACAACAACTGCCTCATCTGCTTCTCTTTATCTCTGTTTTCTTTAAAGAGAGTCAATAATGGACAACAGCTTTTATCTGGATTCACCATCTAATGGATAAACCTTATGCTAATACACTAAGGACATTAATAATGGGTGAAGGCGAATTGCTAATGGTAATTGCCAGTATGTGCAAGGTGCAATACTGACCTGCCTGACTGGCTGTTGCCTGTGGGAGTAATGGCTAATGTTTGATGCTAATATGCATGAAGTGCAGTATTTCTAGGTCAGCAGAACAGAAGATGAGGTCCTACACTGTTGGCAAACAGCTATTAGCATAAATCTACAGTGGCTAAATGAGACAAGTGAACGCAGACTGACACTGGCCCTGATGGACCCCCCTGTGGACTGAATGACAAGATCGAGGGAAGAGGTCAGAGTTCAAATTAAATACAACAGTCTCCACTAAATGCAGGGATGTGAGTGTATGTGGGACAGACAGAACAAATGTGTGATCTAGCTTTATGCATTTGCACCATTGGTTTGTATGTAGACCTGCAACTTCCTGGTTGTATGCGTGTGCCTGCATTTATTTGTGTGTCTCTCTGTGTGTGTCCGTGCTCTGGAGGAGGTCTGTGATCCCAGGTGGGCTGCATGGGAGGAGCAGAACAACAAAAAAAAGGGACGTAGCGCCAGGAAAGAGGTGAAGGAAGACACTCTCTCTTTCATCTCTCTTTCATCCCCCCTTTTCAAGCAGTAGGAGAGAGAGTGCGTTCCAGTCTTCTCTCTCTCCCTCTGTCCCGCTCTCAGACGCCTTTTGATGCCTTTCAAGTCAACCAAATGTGCTTTCCGGCTGCCATGCACTCTAACAGAAAGGCCTGTGTGTGTGTGTAAGTGTGTGTGTGCAGGGTTTGGCATGGCGCCTAATTACTTTAAAGTCATAGACAGGTAGGCGGAAGGTGTATGTGTGTGTGTGTCTTTGTCTGAAAAATATGAGCTTTGAACTGATTTGTTCGCTGCCACCTTGTTCCTTGGTTTTATGGGAGTTGTGAGCTGGCCAGTCTGCCCACAGGCCTTTCTGGCATTTTGCCACCATCAGACAAAAAAAAACACTTTACTGTATGTGTTTGGACAGGAAACCATGGACAGATATAATACACAGTTAGCTGGTTTTTAGCTTATTGCAAATAGTAGCCACTGCCTTTATTTACCTCAACTGCAGAAGCTTTCAGGCTCCTATCTGAAGCAGGTTGGTATCAGAGGCAGGCCTTTATTTATAACTTCCTTTCTTTGATAAGTATAAATAGTCATGTTTCATCAGGATGTCTCATTTTGAGAAGTGGATCAAAACGTTAAAGTTCCTGCTTTACACTGTTACGTATGACTCCCAGCATTAATAAAGGTCCTGGCTTTTATTTTGGAATTTAGTTCATTTATCTGAGGATATATCTGAATCAGCATATACTGTATCTTCGATTACAAGTAAGTTTAGGTGTAAAAATTCCAAAAACATTGATCTCAGTGGAGAGTCCTGGGAAGGTTTTTACTTAAATGTCCAGCTCAATACATATCTGGGTAAAAAAAAAGAATCCATATTCAAATTGCTTCTCATGTCATGTGTGTAAATTTGTTTTTAAAATGATTAATGTTGGGGAATTCAGATCCGTCACTATCACTAGAGAGACAACAAACAAAGGGGCTAAACATAAGATGAGGATAAAACAGATCCTCTATCAAATCCTCTATAATGGTGAATAAAATTTCATATGTTGATATTGACTCTGATAGAAACTCCACAATCCCAACTTCCAGCCCTGTGATTACTCAACAACCTAGAAAAGGTGAATTTGAAGCAAAGCATTTAAATGAATTATTCATGACACCAGCAAAGTGATTTTAAGTGGACAAGCTGCTGTTGGATGTACAGTAAATTACAGGGTAGTGCTGTCCTACTGAGTCAGGCCTTTAAACTGGGCGGCAATCTCTGTGCCAGAGTGTCCCTGAGCAACACCCACAAGCTCCAAGGTCGCAGGAGACTTTCACTACAAGGTTTAAAAAACACTCACATTATTATGTGCATAGGCTTTAGAAGCCACTGCTGTTTCTTATTTTCTCTCTGTCTTTCTGTCTGATGAAGAGGAGGAGGAGGAGGAGGAGGAGTCGTGGCTACAGGACAAGTCTGGACATGATATTACCCCCCCCCTCCATTCGTCCCCGAATCATTTCCCCTGTTCCCTTCGTCCCTCCTTCCTCCTCTCGTTTTAAGTGCAAACCACAGACATGCTCTGGAGGTTTCCATGACAAACAATACTAATTAGGGATCATTATCCTCTTGCTTTTTTTCAATCAAGTCTGGCAAAAGTGACGTGTGTGTGTGTGTGTGTGTGTGTGTGTGTGTGTGTGTGTGTGTGTGTGAGAGAGAGTTTGTGAGAGAAGAAGCCACAGAAGGGAAGCACTCTTAAATCTCTGTTTTGATATTAAACCTAGGATCATCAGACAAACAATAAAGCTCAAATAAAAGCACTTTGGATGACAGCTATGATAGAGTTCAGTGGGAAATAACAGACTAAACGATTCACCTTTCTTAAAGACAGTTAATAATGTGTGATCTGTTGAGCTTAGTGCAGATATAACAAGTCTCACGGTGCTCTCAGATAATGAGCTGTTGTTCAAGGCTTGCTACCTCTGATCCTATAGACTTCTACACATAGCTGAGTCCTAGCTTAAAGTTAAATAGGGGGAATAGTTAGTCATATGGCACAAATCAAACAGTTGAAATTGAAATAGTTAAATAAAACATGAACTTTGAATTGTAATGTTGGAGAAACCAGCTGGGCGTGTTCACAGGAGCAGCAGCCGCCCTGTTTACAGTGAAAATATTAGGAGTGGTGGTGGCAACAGTTTGTTGTCTAGAAGCTATTTTAATTGAGACTAAACTGACACTTCCACCAATTGTTAATAATTACCATACTACACTCAACATATCACCATAACGTCATCAATCTGCTTTAAATACACTTTTTCTCCTACTGTCATCAAACCCCACATCAGGGCTTTGACTTAAAGTTAAATCCAGTTAGTCACACTGACTCATAGAAATATAACATAATCAAGACTGCAATGAATTCAACAAACTGATGGAGGCAGATACAAAATTTGTTATTAACTGGGCTGGTGATCATTATCAGAAAAGAAAGAAAGTTCAAATTTGTAGGCCTATAATGATCACAGCATTTGGATATTTTCTACTGTTTACTATAGTATCCAATGTTTTCTTTAATCTGGTTCAGTTTAAACACGATGGAGTCGTACACAACTTATTAAATGTGCCGATGCTGTGGAGATGTGGGTTTAACGTAGAGGAATTGCTCAGCATCCACAGTTAGAGGAGCATCTCTTGAGCTGCTCTGTGGCACTAAAGAGGGAGAAGGTGATGATATTGAAGTGACTGAGTAAATTTAATGATTTTACTTAACATGTGACCCAGGGTGAGGATTTGTTTACTTTTCTTGTCATTGTAAAGAAAAATTATTTTTGCCAGTTTGATTGTTGGTTATATTAAAAAAAAAAAAACAACTATATGATATAACTGGGAACTTTTAACAGCAGTTGTTCATTGTTCATTGATTTTAACATTTTTCTGAACATTTATCTTAATCCATGAAGAATAATTAATAAAATCAATGAAGTAAAACCAAGACTGGTATTTGTTAGTTTAGTTGACTTGCTGATTTGCCAATTTGATTAAAACACATTAGGGAACAAAGACTTGCTGTAACCTTGATATCCATCCTCATGTATGTGCTCAAAGAACACAGACTGGTACTGACACACTCAGTGGCAGTGTGTGTGTGTGTGTATAGATGTATATGTGTGCGTATCTAATGATCCCTGTGTCGCCTTCTCTGTGTCTCCCACACCTCCCCTTCTCATTAGCGGTGACGCCTGAGTGGATTAACCACACTTGTGCACGAACACACGCACGCACCAACACACACACACACTCATTGACGGCTAACGAAAGCAGAGCCCATCAAAGCGAATCAATCCGCCCTGATTTAGGAAAGACAAACTGTCATAAAACACGGATTTGTTCTCAATGCAAACCAGAAGCCCCTTTCTGGCAGGAGAATGTGTGTGTGCGTGTGTGTGTGTGTGCGTATATGAAAAGCCAGAAGACAGGAAACAATATGTATTTGTTGTGTGTGTGTGTGTGAAGGGCATCTTGACTGTGTTTAAGTGATTGTACCTCTAATGAATTTAATCTGATAAAGAACAAAGAGGCACAACATAAACAAGAAAGGAGCAAAGGGAAAGACAGAATAACGAATGAAAGGAAGTGAGAAGGACATGGAGGTGCTAACCCTCAAGTCTGTTACGTCTCCCTCAGCCTGGTGGATGGGACAGACTGGGAGCAGAGCCACATGGATGAAAACATACAGAGAGTGACAAAGACAGACATCAGGCACCCAGCACAGGATGAGACTGAGGTCCAGCTCCATTATCAGAGAAACAATGAGTGCAGACCTGGCAACTGTAAGCCGCTGATGGTGGACACACTCCCAGTTCTTCTCAAACAATGTTAGTAATAACACTGTGATAGTAAAAGGATCTCTCTCACTGTGGTAATGAGTACAGTAGAAAGAGGAGTCGGATATAAAACACAGATCGGTTGACAGCAGAGATCCTGTATTTCCAGGAAAGCATGACTTTAAGTTGAAATTTAAAACTTTTCCTAAGACCACTTGAAGAAGTTTAAGGCCCTACACTTACTAATGTTAAAAAAAAAACCCAACATGTTCATACTTCAAGCAATGAACTCATAATGTTTGTTATTCTATGTAGGTTCTGCAGGACACAGATGGAGAAAGACCACTGATCCTGAATGATTTATCACATATTTAAAGTGGTTCCTTGCTGTGCCTCCAATAACATATCACAAGGCCCATCCTGACCTGGGTGCTGCCATGTGTGGAAATAAAAGGTCCTGGACAGCAGATCTCAACCCTACCTGCCAATCCAGATGCACTTTCCCCAACCATGTGTCGAGTTTTCCACAAACACAAACCCATTTGCCCATCTCCCCTTCTGCGGATTAGCAGTGGCCATTAAACTAAGTCGCCACCCTTACAGCAGAACAGTAGGATTGAGCCAAACATTCAGAAACACAGTGAACACCCGTGTTGTATCTGCAGAACCAAATCTATTGTTTGATTTCATCTTTTGGCACCGACTACAATCCGAGCCATGCAGGTTGCGCACAGCCGCGAGCCAACGGCAGCCAAAGTGGCACGGCACAAATAACAGATGAGAAACTGTGAAGTATGCTGTGAGGGAAAATAGAGGCGGATTACAAGCGTGTGACAGACAGTGAACAGATAGCAGTGTCGGGGCTCTGCTCAGGATTTAGTGACAAGCTGAGAGCAAAGCTGCGGATGTACTGCTGCGGTGATGTATTTCGATACAGGCTGGTTGGAAATGTGACAAGGTGAAGCAGAGCGGCTGCTGGAGAGCCCCAAATAAAAGACACAAAGGAGGGAGGGCGAAATGATGACAGCACAGCGGAGCAGATACGCAGAAAAAGACCAGGGGTTACAGAGGAGTGTGTGCTCCTACCTTTCTTGACTTTCTTAGATGGCTGTTTCTTCTTGATGAACGTGGTCGCCTCTTGTGGAGGTTCCAGCTCCTCGCCGTCACCTGCCACCTCTGCTATAGGTTCAACGCCCCCTGAGTGGAAAAGCAGAGCATCAGAAAATTAGGCTTTGTAGTGTTTTTCTTTTTTTCTTTTTTTTTAAAGAGAACATTTTATTCCCACAAATTGTACCAGGCAGCTTTATAAAGAAGACCTGACTAAGGAAAACATTTTTTGTAGTCTAGTAACAGTCCTGAGATTTGCACTAACAAGCCTGAGACTGAAACTGCTTTGTAGTTTTTTTCTTGTGCTATGAAGCTGAAATTATAGTTTCAGACAGATTTCAGAAGTTAAAGTGTTGCAAGTTAAAGTGTTGCCACATTTCACTTTGCAGCTCAAAGGATCAAAGTTGATGAAAGTTAGTTTGACATCACAACAGAGTACTCTGATTACACCACTTTTATCAGTTGATTCTATTAATTATGGATGCAGATCACCACATGATGTATAAAAAACCCTGTATATTGCTTTCCATGTTAATGTTTTTTTTCAGTACAGTGTCTTAATGCTGTATTAGTTTTAAAGATATCTACAGAAGTGAACATGAAGTTGTTGATGACTCATGTAATGTAATGTGTTTTCTTACTGTAAATATTATGTCGCTCAGAGTTCTGCTTGAAGCAAACTGGACCTATGTTGCATCCCTAGAACAATATTACCGTATTTTCTGGACTATTGAGAGCACCTGTCTATACGCCGCTCCTGTCTATAAGCCGCTATTGAACTTATTCAAACAGTTTCATGTGGTCCACTCTGACCAGGTCTGATGTGACGAGGCTAAATGTATCGGCGGCACGGAGCTTGCTAGCTTGTAAAAAGCCAACGAGCTTCGTGCCCCCCATACATGAGAAAAAAGTAGCAGCTTATAGTCCAGAAAATACGGTAAATATTATATTACTTGCACCAAATATACATTAAAGGTAAATGTTTCAGGTTGTTTCAGAGGAGTAGTGTTGAACATGTGGTTTTCAAGTGTGTGTGTGTGTAAACCTGGATGTGTGAGGGTGTGACTGTGTGTGTGTGATGAAATCCCCGCTTGAATCCCATGGATCAGTCTGGATTTAGGGAGCTCCTGAGGCCGATGAATTGGACGCCTTGTCTCTCTCTCTGTCCCACCTCTCTGTCTCCTCTTCACCCCCCTCTCCTCATTCCTCTCGTCCCTTTTCTGTCTCCTCTTCATCCTCTTCCTTCATCCTTTTCTTTTGCCTACTTTCCCTCTCTGCTCCCTCTTCGTCTCCTCATCCCTCTTTGGTCTCTTCGTCTTTCTCTTCTTCCTGCTTCGCCATCTTTTTCCCAACCTCCCACTTCTTCTTTCCCACATTTTCATCTGTCCATCACTCCGTCCTTAGCTCCTCCTTTCAATCCCTCCCCCTTCTCCTCATTTCCTCTTCTCCCTGAGGATTGTGTCCAGTTTCACGGTACTTTCATTTAATATGCACTGCACACATCGTGCCTTTGTGTTGTGTGTGTGTGTGTGTGTGTGTGTGTGTTTGTGCGTGTGCAGATTATCCTAAGCCCTCTCTAATATTTATCCTGGCCTTCTCTAAAGCCAATCTTGTTCTCTTTGGTGAGAGCACAGCCTGTGGCTTCACCCTCACACACACTCTCACACACACACACACACTCGCTCGC
>OOFC01051381.1:1511-18370 GCA_900323345.1 Pseudochromis fuscus
GAGGGGAAGTGAGGGCTGAAGCTGGGGGGAGGAAGTTGGAGGCAGGATGGGGAGCGAGGATGGGGGAGGCTGTTGGGGTTTGGGCGGAAGCGGAGCTGCACGGTTGGTAGGTCTTGACGGTTGCTGGGGAAGAGCGTTGTGGATCGCTGCAAACAGGGAGAGGAAGATTGAAAACATAATGAACAAAGTGCGGGTTTGATTAAAGATGGTTTTAACTTAGTATGCAGAGTGTTTTTCTGTCAGTGAAACAGTTATAGCCAAAACATTTAGGGTAGTGATGCGCTTTTGACAGAACTGTAACTAGCAGCAGCAGAAACACTGTAACCATCTGCTGCTGGTTTACCAGAGGTTTCCAATGACAACGAGAAGAAAACTGGTGATGCAGCCTTTGTCAATTTTGTCCCAAAGTTCTGGAGTATGTTTGTTGTAGATATGAAGGAAGCAGCTCAATGAATATATAATAAACAAAAACATGATTCATATTATGTCATCTCAGCCTTTTATCAACTGTAGACTCAAGACTGTTCTTTTAAACTCTGTTACTTAGTATTTCTTTTTTGTATTACACTTTAGAATTCTTTTCTATTTGATTTTTGTATTTTTTTTTTTATTGTAAAGCCCTCTGTGCTGCTTTCCATGTATGAATGATGCTATAGAAATATTACAAAAGCATTATTTGTATAATTATTATTATTGGCAGTTCTAACTGGTACTAGGACTGACAATTATGGCGCATTTACACTGGTACTGACTCGCTTCGCTTCGCTTCACGTCGGTTTTGACGCATTTACACTGGCAAAAAAGTACCTGGAACTTGGTACCTGATAGAACTTTTTGTACCTCCTCTCCTGCAGTTCCAAAAAAAGTACCTGGTCAGGTCGGAGCAGGTACTAAAATCTTATTGGTCGGAATCATCACTGCGTTGTTGCATCATCACTGCGTGGCACATAATCTGTCCCCGCAAACACGTGGACATTTTAAATCTTTGGCAAACCGTGCAGATGTGTTTGAAATAACAAGAAGACAAATGGGATCTGTTAGAAATCCTGCCCCATGGACTCAGGACGAGGTGCAAACCTTTCTGTCATTAGTCGCCAATGAGAAAATTCAGTGGGAGCTGGACGGCGTGGTCAGAAACAAAAGAATCGCATAAAAGATGACGTCATGAATGACGGCCAGCTACACGGAGGAGGGACTATCCTCGGCGATGTAAATGCAACCGAGGGGGGCCGATCCTGAGCGATCCGAAGCAAAGGGAAGCGAGTAGGTACCAGTATAAATGCGCCATTAGCTTTTTATGTCTGCTCAGGTTCATATTACTGAATACCATTTTCCCTCAGCCACTGAGGCATTTATTTATCTCAGCTGTAAATCTTTCTGAAACCTCTTCTTGAAGCAGGTGAAGAGGGAAACCTTTACTTAACTTATTTTCTCTGTATGATAAATTTAATGAGTCCTATTTTAGTACAAAGCCTCATTTTGTGGCTTCAAGTGATCAGGAATAGAGTGGGTTAAAATGATTAGAGACCAAGCTTTTAAGAGACTAAAAATGTTTATCAGAAGAAAAACAAGTGTTCTGGTTCTGGACTGTCGACCAGCCAAAACAAAGAGTTTGAAAAAGTTACATTTAAACTCTGGAAAGTTGTGCTGAGTATTTGTTACAACTTGTTTGGAAAAATCAATTATCTATAAATCAGTAAATATCATTGGTTGCAGAAATTAAAACAGTTAGATTCCCATGTTAAAGGCCATGTTTGAAGTGATGAGTGTCTAAGAGACTGCTACTGTAGTATACACACCTGGAGAAGGGATGATAGGATGCTGGTTGAGGAAGGGATGCGTCTCAGTGGGCGTCTGGCTGGTGGGTGCGTTTGCATTGAGGAGGCCAGAGGAAAGGGGGGCACCAGCAGTAGTAATGGTTGCGTTGGGCTCTGTGTTCGGCTGCGTCAGGTGAGGGTTCATGAAATGAGCCAGAGGATCAAATCCTGAGGTTAACAGCTGGGAAGAGTCCAGAGCGGGGACTGACACAGTGACAGGAGGAGGGGGGATGAACGGTGGTTTGGACTGGACCACTTGAGGCTGAGGCTGAGGCTGAGGAGCAACTGGGCCCACTCCAGTACTGAGGGGCTGGTGGTGCGGTCTCTTGGTGTCTTTGTTACTCGAGGTCTTCTTAGGTTGCTTGGGAACCAGCCCTGCAGATGGAGGTGAAGGCAGAGCCAGGCAGAAATATGAAAAGAAGAAATATTAAATCAAAGAAGAATCACAGCTGCTAGTTATTGATACATGACAAGCTTGCACACAGACAGTGATGTGTGTATGTTACCATTCTCAGAGTCTTCACTATCAGAGGAGTCGCTGCTGCCTGAAGATGAGGATCCCGTCTTCATCTTTGTCGCATTTGTCGTTTCCAGAGATTTCTCTGCTGAAACAATCAATCAAAACTCAGAAAAAAAAGATTCACATCCACAATGATCATAACTTATCTGTAATAACATCAGCTTAGCATGTATTTATCATTGTTATTGTTGGATTTATACTGTGAAAACTTCTGTACTCAGCACTGAACCCCAGCACCAACAAGAGAGCAGCTGATCGACACATGCCGCTGCTCGCTAAGAAAACTTTAATCAACATCAGTGATGGGGAAGAAACACAAGTACAGTCTGTTTTGTTTTCAAAGCCCTGCGCTGTGCAGTGACTTGGATACCACTGTAGTGATCCATGTATTTGTTTTGTTGGCATCTTTGCTTCGAACAGTTTTTTGTTGTGTAGAAGCTCTAAAAGAGGAGTGACTGGTCTTCACTGCCAAAGATGTTATAACTGACAGCTCAGATCTCTCATGTCTTAGTTGAGGCTCACAAGCAAATCTTTAGAAAAATCAAATTGACGTGACAGTCATTTAAAATATGTATTAAGCCAAAATACAAACAGCCTACCAGATGTTTTTTTCTTCTTCCTGAGGCAGCTGGAGACGTATTTCTCCAGCTCTCTCAGGGTGGATGGCTTCAGCGTCTCAAAGTCGATCTCGATCTCGTCCGGGTTGGAGTTCTTCAGCGAAGGTTCACGCGTTTGGATTATGTGCACAACTCGTCCCAGTTTGTCACCGGGCAACTTGTTGATGTCCAGGCTCAGCTGGCGCTTCTCCTCATATGACATCGGCTTGCATCTGTCAGCGGACACGCCCCCAAACACATCTGGAGAGGAGAGCGCCACAACAGGTCAAAACAGAACATTGTTTGAAGATGTATTAATCGACTGCACATGAAAACAATACAAAACACAAAATATATGCTCTGTCATACACCTACCTATGTCTTCTTCTGCCTCGAGAGAGGCTGAGGGGACAAGAGGGGTTGGGCCGGGTTGAGGGGGCACAGCTGGGCGGCTGCTTTTAATTCCTTCTTTCTTACTGCGATGGACAAGATGGATAAGATTACCTCCAGTTCACACAGCCACATGATGTCACTCTCCGTTTTACTCGTGTAAAACCTACCCGGGCTTTTTCCTGTCCTTCTTTGCAGTCATAGGTTCCTTGCTGCTCTTGCTTTTCTTAGAAGTCTGGAGCATTGCGAGGGGAGGGGTCTCCATGGGTTCCTCTGCGCCCATCTTCTTCTTGTGCTTTTCTTTCTTCTTCTCCTTCTTTTCCCTCTCTTTCTTCTTGGGCTTGCTGGCCTGCGGTTGGGAGAGCGCTGCCAGCTGCTCATGGACAGCTTTAAGCTAGAGGACACAAACACACAGTTGTTTCACGAGATGAAAACACCCACTGAACCTGTGCATTCGGCTTCTCTGTGTTCCAGCATTCACCCATGTTCGGTAAAGCTGTTCTGCATGGCCCACCCACCTGTTGTGTCTCATAAGCCTCCCTCCCCCTTCATTTTCCATCCTCTAACCTGTTCCTGTAACTCAGCCAATCGCTGTTGCCTTTCGTGGTCTGAGTCTCCTCCTGAGGATTCCGATTCAGAGGAACTAGAGCTTTCCTCTTCCGAGACAGCAGAAGGAGGCGGGGCTTGTCGAGTGGAGGGGGCAGGGTGTAGGGCCGATGATGGGGTGGGAACAGGGGCGGGCTCCTCTGGCTCATCAGGCATTTTGGCGAAACGCATCTCAAACACGTCCTGTTTAGACAGGAGGACAGCAGGAGAGCTCGACTGAAACCACAAACATGTTCTGTATATCTGACATATAACCACAAACACAACAAATTCAAATTCAAGTTCAACAATTAATAATTAGTAATGTATTGGTGGTACATCTCCCACAACTGGTTGAGTATATCTCGTATTTTGCACAAAAATAAGCCTGGTCAAGCCTGAGTCCTTTCAAATTCCCTTTTATTAAAAACAAATTATGAGTAAAATATTAAAAAGTAAGTTGCTGATTGACATGGCCTCTGAAAGTTTTAACTGTATGCCATGACCCAGCCACAAACACAGCAAACTGCTGCTAAATTATCTAACGGCAGCAGAACATTGTAAACAGGATGTGAAACCTTTAAACGTCATCATGCTGTCATAACCGCTTCCAATTTTATGAGGTTCATCACAAGCTTTCATTCGGGTTTACAGTGGCGTCCACATACTTATTGGCATACTGAGTGCACATTGTTTACTATAGCTTTTGTCAACAGGGTGAAAGATATGCCGTTTACCTGTAATTTGCGCGCCATAGCAACCACATCATGGTCTGGAGGATTGTACTTGTAACAGTTGGAGAACATCAACCTGACGTCTGATGCGAATTCTTGAGCGTCTCTGTACTGTCTGTTGTCCAGCTTTTTCTGAAGGACACAAAACGCACTTCAGATGTCAAAACACTTCAACTGAACAGTGACATGAAGCTCAATCTATTATCTTTTTATTTGATCTCACATTACTTCATTTAATTCTCCTCCTGATCATTTTACACGTGTTAACTCAGGTATTTGTATTGGCAATATTTCTTGAAGAAAAAAGTGCAATGTGCTAAAAGCATGAACATATACAATATTAATATTTAAAAAAAAATAACCCAAAAACCCGAGTACACTCTACTCTGAAGCTTTCCCCCTCAGAGGTCAGAGGTTTATACAAAGTGCCCGACCAGTTCTAACAAAATCACCTTAATGGTGCTGAGATCCATGGGGTGCTTGATGATGTCATGGTAGTCATGGAGGCCAAGAGTTTTTACGTCAACAGGTTTGTAAAAAGGCCAGGCATACGTCATATGTTTCTTAGACAGCATCTCTCTGACGAGGCGGGCGCAGGATCGTAACTGCTCCTGACGTTTCGGTGTTGCGGTTCCTCCCGTCTCCAAACCTCCTCCCAGGTGATGCTGAGAGTCTGGCTGCGACGCCTCTCTTTTGAGTTGCTTTGATGGGCGACTGCTCTCTCGGCGTGGCCGAATCTCAGCAGAGACAGGTGATGATTCGCTGAGCTGGTCGTTGGCTGTGGGAGTTGTTGTGTCAGCTTTCCTTTTCTGGCTCTTCCTTTGCTGTTGGAACATCAAAGATTAGAGGTTAGACACTGAGTCACAAGCCTCAGAACTTGTGTTGAATAAGAACGGATGGCGACTCCGCTTTACCTTGATGAGGGCAGGGGAGCTCTGCAGCATGGGGGTGGGATGGAGGCCAGGGTGTGTCACCGGTGGAGGAGGAACAGAGGTCATGGTTTGGGCCAGGACGTCTGAAGTTGAGAGTGGGAATGGGGGTCCCAGGTGGGGTGCATGGTTGGTGGGTGTGGGAGGCACACGTGGGGGCTGAGGCTGGGCCAGGGGAAGGGAGGGAGGACCTTGTGGCGCAGGTGCTGCACGGGTCTGTGGAGTGGTGGAGGGGGATGAAAAGCCTCGTGAATGTGGGGTGGTGGAGGGGGAGGATGAGTCTTGGCCTGAATCTGACTTTGTGATTAGCGCTGGAAGAGAGAAAACGAAGAGAAGCACAAAGATGAAATCAAGGAGACAGACGACAAACACACCTGACACTTTACTAAACCTGTTGGACAAATTATCAAATGTTGCACTTCAGTCAAAGCCAAGCCTAACATGCATTAGCAACCAAAACTTGATTTAATAATAAATATGTGATGTTAGGTGTGGCTGATGAAGTGGGTGGAGCCAGTACAGACAACATAGGGACTGTACATACAAGCTTAGCAGGTTAGATTAGTACCAATTACTTTGCAGTGTAATTGACTCATGGCAACTCGTAGCTAAAGCCTTTGAGGTGTACTAAAAATGCACAACCACCACCAGCATAATCTTACCGTACCTTTTCTATTACAAGGTAAGGGGGTATCATACTAGCTTACCTGACTCCCGCCTGCCCCCTCTGCGTCCCTTGGTAACCACAGCGATCTCCGTCTCCTCCTGCGGCATCTCTGTAATCTTCTGGAGAAAGAGCTTTTCCAAGGCCTCTGCCATTAGGACAATGTCATCCCCAGGCTAAACACACAAACACACAAGCATGTTTAGAGGGAACAAGAGCCGAGACAAAATGTCTTATTCATAGAGTTAGGTGAGGACAGTTCCCAATATGGCCGACCTTGTTGTAAATGTAGCAGTTTGTGAACATTGTGTTGAAGTCCTGGATACACTCTTGGGCATTCCAGTAGTAGTTGTTCTCCAGGCGTTTTTTTATCGTTCCCATGTCCATTGGACACTTTATGATCTTATAGTAGTCCTAGATGGAGAAGTAGAGCAGGTATACGATTAGTGTGCTATCTGGACAAATGTAACATGTGAGAATATGCTTGTGTAGGTCTGTTTAAATAAAATAAAACAACTCTCTTACTACACAGGATTTAAAGAGAACCTGTTATGCTCATTTCAAGCTTTATAGTTGTGCATAGATTGCAGCTCAAAAAGTTTATATTTTGCTTATAATGGCCAGTTATGCACCCCTCACTAAATTCTGCCTGAAACAAGCTGTTAAACCTCCCCTCTCCTGCCTCAAGAGCCCACTCAACAAACTTATGATTGGCCAATATTTCTGTGCCCTGTGGGTTATTTATATGTTGCAGTACCTAAAATACATAAATCTAATGATGTTCAAGAGAGGAGAATGGGAGAACGTGTTCAGTAACTAAGACGACAGTCCTGTTTCTGAACAGCTAGTGTTTTCATCAGGCTGCAGTCTTAGACATTACTGGAACATGACTTCACTTCATGATTTTGAACTTTAGCAAAAGAAAACATAACATACTTGGTGGAGATAATAAGACAGAGGGAGTTGTTAGAGCTTGATAAATCTTTGTATTCTAATTATTTGTTTGTTAAGTCATATCCTATCACTCAAAAAATAATTGAGATCTCTTCAGTAGTGTTTTGCCAATGGTGCTAACAGACTGACAGACAAATGAATCTTAAATGCTGCTGAGTTTTTCTGTATGTGGTCTTACTAGGCATCAAACGCTCAAAGTCAATGTATGAACTAATCAATAGACCAAACATTTTTTCGTTAATTTCTTAATTTTTCCATAAAAATGCCATATGAAGTATCTTTGTCAATGTCTATTACAGAGGTACTAAACACAATCACATGCTGTCATTTGTTTTCCATTTCTTCCTATGATGTCATAAAATAACTAAAATGCCTGAGTTTCCTCTGTGATTTCTACAAACCTACATCAAAAAACTGTGGATCCCAACTACTGTCACTTTTCTAGATTTGTCTTATTTTATTTTGTAATGAAATAAAGGAAACAGGATTGTGAAACTACATCAGATGGCATTGATGCATTGTATTGTATTGCATCACACTGCAATTATTAAAAACTTATTGTTTCTGAATTATATCAAAGCCCCTGGATCTAGATATGCATCGGATCAGAGGGGAGTGATGCACACCCCTAATATATACTTTATTCATCCCCTTAGAAAATTTACATTTAGTGTCTGTTTCATCAACCTTAATATATTTGTTTTTTTTCTTTATTCGGGGTTTATACATGTTTGACATTTCAAACTTCCATACTTTCATAATTTCTAGACTTCTTGGTAAAAAAAAAAAAGATATAATTTGAGACATTTGAGTAAATAGATGTGTATCATGTAAATAAATTATGGAATTAATTATTTCTTTTCATTATTTCATACACTAGTTTCCATTTTCCACACATTTCCAGACCTGGACATTTATAAAATCATATTCCATACTTTCATGGGAACCCTGTCTATCATTTGATGACGTTTTACCTGAAAAAGACCAATCCTATTAATCCATATCAAAAAATAATCAGCAGCAGCAGCACTAAATTTCACTTTAGGATTATTGCTCTAAAAAGCCAAAGCAGGCAGCAAGAAAAAAACATACAGTGGGTGCAGGTACTACCACGTTTCATATTGTTAATAGTGAAAAATATAAGACTACAGAAAACTAAGTGTGGTTAGTCAAAGAAAGTAACTCATCATAATGTGCTGAATCAGGAAGTGAGTCTGAAAGAAATGTTTTCCAGAAAATCTAAATAGTTGAATATTTTAGTTCTGGGCAGCACATCTTGCTGCACCATAGTGCAACACTATGGATACAAAATGTATTTGGTGGCTGTTGTCCGTGTGTTCTGTAGTATATAGTTTGATTACAGACCCATGAACACACACATAAACATGTGACTCACAGGCAAATTGAGTTTGATGGCATCTACAGGAGCTTGGAAGGGCCATGCAAAGTGGTGTTTCCATAATGTCTTCAACACCACTTTAAGCAGGTACTGGAAAAAAAAGAGGAAAAACCCTTAAGTCCAAACACAAGACACAGTTTACAAACATGTTATAACACACAACTCTGTTGTGTTGCTACCTGTAGCTGGTTGGTCTGTCGCTTGGGTCTGGAGGGGTTCCATGTTTCAGGGGGTGGAGGGTTGAAGGAGAGAGGTGGTGGGGCGGAGGGAGGGTTCTGGCTGCTGCCTGCCTCCAGTCCGTCTCCCATTGCAGCGGTGGGTTGCAGTGGCTGAACAGACAGTTTGGGCAGAGTGGACCTGGCAGGGGCAGGTGGGACCGGGGGGAACCCCTTCAGGCCATTACACTCCTCACGCGTCTCTCTGAAAGGATGATCAACAAGAGCATCATCTCTGCTGCAATTACCATTACTGCACGTGTTATAGATGCTGACCGAGCATCCTCAGAATCACACCATGATTCTGAAACCAAACCATTATCACAGTGACTCAATACGCAGCCAGTGAACTAAGTGTTCGGTATCAATGATCTGTCTCACTGTCGAAACCCAGTGTCTGGGTTTTGCTTCAAAGGCTTCTGTCTGAAAGAGGGAGACCGTTTCTTTTCTTCCAAAAAAAACCAAACAAACCACAGTTCATCTTTGGCTCTTCAGCTGCTCTGACAGCTGTGAGTCAAACTGACCAGCTGACATTCTCCACCTTGCTGCAGTTTGCCATAAAACACAGATCAGAATCCAAGGACACTGCATGGGTTGCATTTGGCAAACTCATGATTTTTATTACATAAAGATGATCTACTTAACAGTGCTACATTATAATCTAGAATTATTGTGCCTGTTTCAGTAGAAGATATTCATCTGAACATTAGCGATGACTCAGTCAAAGCTGTCTAAAAGTAGAAGCAACACATTAATGACCTCTCTTTACTTTTCAACCACAGAAGAATCGTCTTATTACACCCTTGTCTCTGCTTGCATTTTTCTCAAGAAAATCAATTATCTTGTTGAGACTTACATGTTTGTTGCCGTGCAGCTGTGGTCTAATCCGCTTGTGTGATCATATCTCAGTTGGTGAGGCGGCAATTTCCTGAGGTAACACTGGATATTTGTCAGTGACACGCTGCAGGGGCAAGGAAACCACAACACATAGGCAGAGACCCGAGTGCCACACCTGTGCAGGAGACAGATGAATGAATGATGCAAGGTTAAAACGGATGTCAATGTGTTTCCAGACAACACTAAAAACATTACAAGGTAAAACTTTGGCCAAAATACAGCGCAAGCAGCTGGGATGAGAAGCTTTTTGATGCAACAGGAATGACACAGATAAGTGCTGCATTCCCTCTTAATATGTTGCAAATTTGATGGCGCAATATTTGAAATCAAACCACAAACCAGTAATGGACTCAATTAGTGTCAGTTAGTAAATATTTATTATTTTTTCCTGGAAATTACTCTCTGTCAACAAGAGCTGTTTGGATAAACTGGGACTTTACACAGCCTCCTGACTTAGTTTTTCCTTGTTAATAACTATTTCTTAGCAGTCAAAACCTTTCACCTTACTTCCTGTCTGCACCACAGTTGCAATAAAAACATCCTTAAAAGCATCTTTTGATTCTGCTAAAAATCAAAGACTTGTAAGACTTTGTTCACCCAAGCTAAGGGTGAAAATGACAACATGCACATACATTCACTTTCTATTGGTACTGTATTTTCTTTTCTTTATCACCAAGAGAACATCCAGCACAAGAGCAGTTTTTAACTGAGACATTAAAGTCAGTATTCTTATGCATTTAATACTTTTATGTAGCACAATTCTTTATGTACACCTCAATAATGTGTTACTTTATAGCTACTATAGGTACTATGATTTATTTTGTGTCACTTTACAGCATATTTCAGTGATTTTAAACAGGCTGGATGAAAATGATGTGTACAAAGCTATTTTCATGATTTTATGGCTGACTACACTGAACTCTGACCTTGAACCTTGACAGGTCTCAAATGCTTTTAGATAGTATATGCTACTGTGTTCAAAGGTCTTTTTTAAAAAAAAATCCTCAGTGAGACAGTCTGTCTCAAAGACAGCAGCTTGTCTATAGACCGCCCTAAACTGACATTTACATCCTTCAGTGACAGCTGAATTTCTCAAGACCTCTCTATATATTTAAAGGATTAAATATGTATCCAAACATGCCTGCAAATACTGTAAGATCAATGCATTAATTTCCAGCTACAGTTTCATTTTGCAAAAAAAGCCTTTCGACTGCATCACATTAAGGGTCCTTGGTTCTTGAAAGAAATTAAAACAAAGTAGGTGACTATGGCTGTTAAATTGGTGTTACAAAATGCTCCAGGCGTATATATAACCAATGTCGAATTAAGAGAACAACATGGGGACACTATGTTCAAAAGTACGATTTTATGCTCTTTTGAAAGTCTACTTCCAAACATAAATAAACTGTAATATATTTGTAATATATTATAGCATCGACTCTAACTGGCTAGCAGATCTTAGTCTATGCTTAACAAAAAAATCCAATTACAAAATATTAATTCTCGGTACTATGCAACTGCGCGTTGTATACAGTACAGCATCGTACTCTCGAAGCTCATTGGAAAACAATCAGACAGAGAAGTAAACAAACGTAATTATATAGTTACCTTAATTATTCTACATAATGCATTAGACATTTTGTTACTATTTCGTAACTACCAGTACTCTTTACTAGAGAAAGCAAAAAAATCTAGTCGCGTGTAATAGATACACACAATAAACACAAAAACAGAATTCATTGAAAAACACTTTGTTCTGGACCTTTTCTTTTGCTAACCTTCCGTGTCAGTACATCGCCATGTCCACTGTGATCCAGTGACAGCTCCGCACGTAAACGTCGTTTCAGAATACGACTTGGACAGGATTGATATTCACGAAGTGACGTACGTCGCGCTTCACATGAGCTCCTGCGCCATCGCGCGTAAACTACGCGGCTGAGAGGACGTAACTTATGTCACGAATACGGCCTACGGGGCTACAAACAAACAGCCTAGCAGCTAGCTGCCTAGCATGATAGCGACCTGCAGCTAACGTGCACACTGACAGCACGTAGTGTCCACTGCCACAAAAATGACCTCAGCAGAAGTACTGAGAGAAGAAAGATACCACACCGAATGTGTACAGTAACATCAAATCGCACACACTTAAAACATAAAAAAATCCTGTATCTCGTGTGCCCGAACCGGTGCAAGGCCTGCGAAGACAGCTCATGGCTCCGCTTGCCAAAGTGCTCAGTGACAGCACAGGAAATACGGCACCGAAGCACGTAGTGAACGTTTTACCGGATCCCCAGGGTTGTATGCTTTCGTTTGATGTATCAATATTATCTACATACACTCATTAAATGCTATTTTTACCTTCTTCAGTCGTTTGTCAGCGCTCGCGGATCTTCCTCGCCCCAAATCCAGAACAAACAGTCCCGTTCGACGTCACTGACGTCAGACGCAGGGAGGCGGGACGTACGTCTCTCAGACGAAGTGTCACCACCCCCTCCTCCCCCGGCTCCTCCACCGGTCAAATCATGCAATACCTGGTAATAATTTCAGCCTGAATACGGGCTGAATATCTACACATTTGAATAAATATGTCGGAAGCAAATATACGGCCACAATACGTATGTAGCTTCCATTTGTTTTGTTTTGTTCTTCATAAAATAACTTACTCTTCAAGCTTGATAATTAATTGAATTAATTATGTATTAAAATGCAAAATCACAATCAAGTTTCCTCATAATAATGCAGTTGGTGCTTCAGTTATCACTCAGAAAAAAGGTGAATTTAAGAAACACTTTACTACGTACTACCCAATATAACG
The DNA here is from genome assembly GCA_900323345.1 of Pseudochromis fuscus. NCBI lineage: Eukaryota > Metazoa > Chordata > Actinopteri > Pseudochromidae > Pseudochromis > Pseudochromis fuscus. The sequence continues at coordinate 14,027 of OOFC01051381.1, forward strand.
TCAGCTTACATTAAACTCAAAGCCCTTGTTTTTATTGTATTGTAGTTCTATTTACAATGAAAGAACTGAGATGCTACATAATCAAAACATCTTAAAGGGCAATAAAATAATAGAAACGTTGAAATGTCACACTACAAGAAGTTAGTACGCCACCTTGTGGTAATAGATGGTATCAAAACATTTAAAAGGAAGGTGGCGGAGTCATGCAAACTGGAGTAAACCAGCTGTAATCACATGGACGAAAACTAGGAAAACTAGGATAACAAAGTGCCAATTTTTTAAATTGAATTTATTTAAATCTGTTGTTGGCCTAAAAATAGACTACTGTGTCACCACTAACATGTAAAACAGTGATAAATACAAAACAGTGAAACTACTTTATTCAACAAGTTTATTCCTTGCTCAGAATGAAACAAAAACTGTTAATCCATTGGAAAATGATCCATTCACCATCATCAATACTGGTAATGGACACTGTAAACTCTGAAGAAAAACAAAAGCACATTACAATACCAATGAATACTTAACCAATTTTAAACTTAATCTAAATAAACAAATTAACAAAAGGCACAAGAAAAAAACATTAATAGGAATAGTTACATTTTCAGAAATACGCTTATTTTCTTTCTTTCCCAGTTCAAAAAGAAAAGATCAAAACAACTTGTGTCTGCAGTAAGAATGGAGATAGTGTAGCGCGGTGATCGGCTTTAGGATCAAAACAGGAAGCCATAAGTCCAGAATGAAGTCTACCAATATCTCTCAAGAGACTTGCTGAACATGCATAAGACAAAAAGTTATGTGTAATACTTTGTTACATTTGCTTTCACCTAAATCTTGGCAGAAGAAAGTAATAATAGTAGTTCCCAGAATGTGGAACGCTTCCATTAATAACCCTCCGAAAAAGCAGAGATTTATCTGACAGTGAAAAATGATCAGGTATGTATAGTTTCAATATTCCTGGCAATTAAATTAGGTTGAATGGGTCAGTGGAGTTCATCGACTGGTCCACACACATGTTCAAGTTGAGTTATCACACAGACTGCAAAAGTCATTCATGATCTTTGCCATTTTCCTCCTCGACCTCTGCTCCCTCCACTCCTTCCTCATCTTCCAGGTCACCCTGTAATCCCTCTTCGCCAATCTCATCATGAACCACATATCCCTCGTCTTCCTCCTCTCCAACTTCAAAACCTTCCTCCTCCTCCTGGTTCTCCTGCTCCTGGTTCTCCTGCTCCTCCTCCTGGTTCTCCTCCTGGTTCTCCTCCTGGTTCTCCTCCTGGTTCTCCTCCTGGTTCTCCTGCTCCTCCTCCATCTTCACCTCCTGTGGTGCTGCTGCATCTGCTGCTTCCTCCTGGACCACCTCTTGAGCTGCCTCTCCCTCAGACACAGGCTCCTCTTTGACTGTTACTGCCTCCGTCTGGCTATCTGCTGTCTCAGTGGTCAACTCCAACTCTGACACGTCCATCACCATGGTGTCCTCTGGATCCTGGTCATCCTGATTACCAATGAATGGGTTTTCGCCCTGAAAATAAAGAGCATATAAGTATTGTTTTCTGGCCATTCATGCTTGCTTAAGATAAAAAATCTTGATGAATGCTTGTGTCAGAGGGTTTTCTTCACTGCAAAACATATTTGCTAACAAATCATTTTCATTTTCTTAGAATTCTGGGGATTCTTTAATAATAGTCTCTACGGCTTTGTATTTATTTTCACATACAAAAAGTGTACAAGACTTAGAATTTGTAATCCCACCAAATCTAATTTGTAGATCTGCTAGGATCTGATGTCAGAACAGCACAGTTCCTTGTTCACAAGCTTATAATTTCACAACAGGCCAGATCAAGCCAAAGTGAACATCAGTGAAAAGAAAAGAAAATTCCACCCATCATTTCTCAAATACTGTTTTTTTTATTAGCTTAAGACCTCTAGTTTATGTAACTGGTTTAAAAATTGCAATACCACTTATAGAACAACAGAGATTCAGAGCCTATTGACTGATAGTAATTGACAGGTAATAAACAACTGACCTATGCAAATAGATCATTTGTTAAAACTAAAACAATTCTAAATATTTTATGCCAGGATATTTTACAAACAATGAAACTATTAAACAAGGTTGAAGGCTGTCTGTAAATGAAGTTATTGGTACAGTATATTTTCATGTAAATTGTAAAGACCACTTTAGTTTTTACTTGTATACTGAATCAAAGTTTGAGCACATTTGTTTCAGAAAGTCTTTCCTTCAGATTTGTAAATAACTTGACACACTTATGTCCATATGTCACAGTTGCTCTGTCCACATCACATGAAAGTAGTACTAACACATGGTCATCCATGCAAAAAAGGTGGAAATGAGTTGTTTGGTTTTCAATACAGATCACATTGAACATGAAATGTGTCCATATGTCACGACTTGATCTGGCCCAGACCCAAACCCAATAAGAGCACAACCTTGGTATGTGTCCTTGCTGCCATTTAAAGCATGACTTGGTAAAAAAGGCCCCACATCAGGGAATTTCAGTTGCCCCTTTCTGAACAGTACATCTACAGAATTACTATTGTAGTCAAACAATTCAGAACATTTTACAGTTAAAACCATTAATTAAAATGGTAAGACCATAACAGTGAATGTGTGGCAACATTAAATAAGTGAGTGATGAATACTGTGATTTAAGACATGCTATTATATTGTGATTACAAATAAACCTAAAGTACATATGCCTACCATGCAATGTCTGTTACCAGCCCACACATGACAGCGCACATACCTTGAGGTAGCTCTCCAGCTTCTTTCCAATGAGTTTGTGGTTAAGGATGCTACGAGCAACTGACAGACTGGCTCGCTTGGACTGCTCCATCATACCCTTGAATTGCAGAAACAACAGTTGTCACACATGGGACAGAGAGAAACAATATTTAGGGTTTTAGCTGTAAATATTACAGATGACTTTCCATCTCAAAATAAAATGGAAAAAGTGCTAAATAAAAAATCCCTGATCAACTCTTGATTATATTTGTAAGTTAAACCAGAGCAACGACCTTCTATTTCTTTAGAAAGCAATCTGTTTTTATTTGCACATAACAGCATTACTTTTTCAAAAGCCAAAAACTACCAGGGGGAAAATTATTAGCCCCTGAAGAGCTGACCTTTTTGTGGAGCCATAGCACAAAACACTGTTGTGCATTAAAAGTAAAAGTAATATTCAAATATTGTGAGTCAAAGTTAAAACTGAGGGTGATCTTCCAATTTACACAATACAAACACAAGTAAGGGTTTGAGGAGTCACTTGTGAAATCAGGCCAAAAGTTAAAGAAATGTGTTTAGACTTGAGAAAAATAATTTCTAACAAAGCAGGAGAAGGATTTATATAAAGATATCACAGTGTTTCCAAGTGACAAGAACTGGGATGAGAACTATTAGCAACAAGTTCAGCAGCAGACACACAGAACAAGACTGACAGAGGTGAGGGAAAAAAGATAAAAGACACTGGAAGGAAAACTTGTGAGAGATGTGTCTAAAGACACCAGAACTGTGAAGACACTAGTGAATGACTTATCCAAGTGTGGAACTGTAGTCTCAAAGAAGACTAGAGCCTCGCACAAGAATGGACTGTGAGGTTGCAGACCAACAAGAACACTTTTGCAGAACAAAGTCCTCCAAGCCAGACTACAGTATGGAAAGAACATACTGAAAAAGCACGCCACATCTGGGCAGATGAGCTCAAACTAAACCTCTTTGGCCAAAGAGCTGTTGCTTTTGCTTGGAGAAAGAAGGGAGAACTGTGTATCCCACAGAACAGTGTCCCCTAGGGCTGCAACGATTATTCAACATAATTGATTACGTCGATTATAAAAATTCATCGACGCGGAAATTCAAGAGTCAATGCGTCGTATTATTGTTTTTGTTATAGATAAAATCAAATACCAGTCGGGGAAAAAGTCATCTGTACTTGTAGTTCCCCATAGGAAGCAGTGGGGGCAGTATCGCTCTCACTGTTTACGGTATTGACAGAAAGGGACCGGATGAAGAAGAAGCGGAAGCACGACAGCCAAACCAACCAATAAAGAGGGAAGATCCAAAACAGCACGGCTTTTGGATTTTTACGTTTTTTTTTAAGAAGGCTAAATAGCACGTTGACCCTCTCCATGGGAAATGTGAGTACACAAAAACCAAGACAGACAGTCGACCGACACAAAGGAGTCTTCACTGAAGCACTTCCTGTTTAAAATACCACATTAACAGGAAGCATACGTTTGTCGGGGATTCTGCTAGCACTTAAGCTAACCCGTTGCCCAGCTTGCGACAAACCACCCTCATGCAAATTTTTATTGTTTGACAGCGCT
>OOFC01051381.1:30916-42276 GCA_900323345.1 Pseudochromis fuscus
GAGGCGGAAGCACGACAGCGACAGGCAGCCGAACCAACCAATAAAGAGGGAAGATGCAAAACAGCACGGCTTTCGGATTTTTCAAGAAGGCTAAATAGCACGTTGACCCTCTCCATGGGAAATGTGAGTACACAAAAACCAAGACAGACAGTCGACCGACACAAAGGAGTCTTCACTGAAGCACTTCCTGTTTAAAATACCACATTAACGGGAAGCATATGTTAGTGCTAGCATTTAAGCTAACCCGTCGCCCAGCTTGCGACAAACCACACTCGTGTTCATTTTTATTGTTTGACAGCGCTATTTATTACTGCACCTTAACTAGCATTTCTCATCCAATTATTCGATTAATCGATGGAAAAATCTATGGATTATTCGATTACTAAAATAATGGTTAGTCGCAGCCCTAGTGTCCCCACAGTGAAACAGTGGTGTAATGCTGTGCCGATGCCTTTGTGGTCAAGGTGGAAGGAACCATGAAGGCAGTTTCATTTTTGAAGACTTCTCTCAATTTGTCCAGCTGTACACATTATTTATTTATTTAATCTTATCTTCTCATACACCTAAAAATTATTCCTATTTTATACTACCAATATTTTATATATTAATTGATTCTGTGCCTTCAGCGTTGTTTTGTGGGGTTGATGTAGCCGCAGTAACAAACTCATTTTGTGTGAAGAAACAAAGTAAGTATTCTATTCATACCTTGCGGTTGTAGTTATGGTCAGGAGACTTGATGTGTTTCTGTATCAGGTGTGGCTGCATGGGAATGAATAGGTCACATGCTGCGCAGTGAGCAGCTTCCACCTTCCTCATAAAGTGCTCCATACCGAGATCTGCACACAAGTGGATGAGAAATATCTACAGTGAGCAATCATCTGCAGTCTTCCTCTGTTTTGGGAACATTAATATGCAGAGCTGCTACATACCCCTGGTAAGGTCCTGCTCTTTGTACACCTGGCAGATAGCAGCGCTGTGGTTTTCCAACTGGCCGATCCTCTGCTCTGTTTTCTTAAACTTGTTCTGCAAGTACTCCTATATAAACAAAAGTTTTTATTAGTTTATGGGTAAAAAACAAAACATGTTTATCTGCAAATCCATGTTGTATATACAAAAGCATCAGTATCACACATTGCTGTTAAATCAAACTGTACTCAAAATGACCACAACTCTACATACACAACCACTTCAACCAAAACCCTGAGCACACCAGTCCTTTGAAACCTTGACACTCAAAGATCTTGTGAAGAACCTTATAAAGATTTATAAATCTTAAAACAGGTGGCAATAACACTAACCACCAGCAATTAAAAACACTGAAATTTTACAAAATAAAGCAGTAATAAAGCAGTAATAAAAACTTTGTAGCCTGAATATTTGGGACATTGGCCCAGACTAGCAAACCATAATCAATTAGAACAATTACAATTTGCAATTACTACACAGTGTAATACTTTGTTCACCATATTCTCTCTTTTGTTTCAAATACATTTACAATAAGTGTGTCTTTTAATATCTAACTCAAATTGCTAAATTACAAATTGCACAAAAGTCACTGACTGGAAAGTTGTGTTATTGTCTGGACATGAAGTGATACACAACACTTGCTGTAGAGAGTCTGCAAGCAGGACTTGCAAATGTGTTGTATGATAAATCACAGTCACCTGCAGAAAGTCTGTAGTGGGTTTGGACAACTGGCCAGAGAGGAACTTGAAGTGATCCTTGTGGAAGCGACTGTCCAGATGAGCCTCCATTTCCTCCTTATAGAACGAACGGAACTTGCACACAGAACATGCAAACATCACCCTGGAGAAAAAAAAAAAGTCAGTCTTAGACCTAAAGGCCACCAGAAAAAGTTTACTCTGCTCCTGAAACTGAAGTGAACCTAAATCTTTTATAATTGTGTAAAATGAGTAAATAAATAACACTGAGGAATCATTTTCAATGACTGAATTTACATTTACAGCCTTTTCTACCTTAAGAAAATAAACTGATAAATCTTCCACCATCATGTTGTTCAGTGCACAAGGTTGAGGAAAAAGGAAAATGAAAAGTTAAAGTGACACCGAATTCATTTCAAGGCGTCAGTCCTTTCACCTTTCCAAGAATCCCCTTCGCTTTCTGTTTTTCGGGTGCTTGTCCTGACCCTGGACCGGGGTCTGCTTGCCCTGGGGCTTTTTCTTCTCATCCTGTTTGGGTGTAGCTGCAGCTAATCAAAAGCAGAAGAGTCGACGTCAGTCAGAGCAGGATCTCCCACAGAAACAGCTGATAGTGAAGCACAAGACACAGCATGAAAAACAATCTGCGAGAAGCTGCTGCTGTTGAACTCACTTTTATCGCCATCTTCAGTAGGATTTGCCTCCTGTAACGACAAGAATCACATCATTGAAAACAACTGACTTAACCATCTATGCAGTTGTTTAACCGAAGTCGAGCCCTTACATTTAAGACACAAGGCTGTCAATAACTTTGGCATCTCTACTTGCAATAAATCTGGGCCAAAAATTAATAAATAAATGAAAGAAAAGACACAACAATGTTTGATTTAGCCCTCTTTGCCACTGTCAAAGAAAAATGTTATCGTCATTTGCATTTTGAATTAATAACACTCATGATATGTTGTTCATCAAATATTGATCTACTCACCACAGAGACTATCTTTGGTTTAATGTCTTCATTTATCTCTGGTTGCTCTATGAAGATAATTGCAAACATTAGACAAAGACAACACTAGAAATGATGTCTGTCAAGTAATAAGGTGAATTATGAGCATTTCTCTACATCTATCATGAAGGTACCCTGTGCAGCTTCTGATCCAGTGCTTTCTGTCTTGTTCATTTTTGACTCGGGCTCATCAGCTGCAGTGAGGGTCTGCTTTCTTTTCTTCTGAACATCACGCTGAGGCTTCATCTGCTGCAATTAACAACCATTAATTTGCACTTACTGTTACAATTTCTGACCAAAAACAAATATGGACAACACAATCAGAAGTCAGCATTAACATATCTGTGAATTCTCCATGTAATGCTTTGCAAATCCAATTAGCAGACTTGGGACATCTTTGGACTTGTGGACCTCTATAGTGTTAGCCTTATGTTAAGACTACCCGGGACCAGGGCAAAGAGAAAGAAGAAGCAAATAAACAAAGTGAGATCAATACCCCCATAGCTAAACAAGACAAAGAATAGGGCAGGGAGAAGTGTCACTTGTCTTTACAGTAGATAAAGGGCAGATCCGTAGATATTTCTTACCACATTAAGAGGGGATTTGTGGAGGTGACAAGTGACATGTCAAATGTATGTTGGGGGATTATATGTGACGAACAGCTTTAGTTGGCAAACAGCAGGTACTAGCACATTAGGCTGACTTGCCAGTTGGATGAGGATACAAAAAGGAGGGAATCAGAAAGGGCTTAAACTTTTGCCCAGTGTCTGAGGAGGGCTTATTTGGCTGGAGGTACTTACTTTGTTGAGGGGTCTCTTGCGGCCTCGCTGCCGGCCAGCCCGTGGACCCCCTCCAAAATGCCTCCCAGGAAAGTCGTGAGGCCCTTGAGTAGAACCCTGGAAGCCCCCGGTCTCAGGGTACATGCGGTTGGAGAGGAGGGATGGGAGCTTGCCTCTACCACCTCCTGGAGAGTGGCCACGGTGAGACTGGCCACCACTACCACTTCCCCGCAAACCGCCTAATGGAGTGGGGTCAGACCTGCGGTTTCCAAACCCTCCTCCAGCTCCTCGACCCCCGGCACTTCCACCCCTTCTGGGGGAACGTCGGCCTGCTCCAGCCCATCCTCCACCTCCAGAACCTCCTCCTTGGGCACTGGTGAAGGACTCCCTCATATTCTGTCGCATTTTAGCGACTCCATAGGAAGAGGAGGGGCTGTCAAAGCCTCCTCCTCCCCCTAGCCCAATTCCCCCTCCGAAGTCCGAGCCTCCTCGCTGACCCAACAGCATGTTGTCCCCACGGCCATCGCCAAAACCATAGCTACCGCCGCCAGATCTGTAGAGATCTCGGGAGGAGGTGAGAGCAGAGGAGCGCGAGTCGAATGACTCGTACTGGTCAAACCTGCAGGAGGGAGGGATGGAGGAGAGGGTTGATAGAGAAGAGCAGAGAGCAAGAGAGGCAGGGAGGGCAGCCAGGTTCGGATTTCTCCACCTGCTATTCCTTCTCCTCCACGGTCTCGCTTTCTCCATGTTTTCTTGTCACTCCCAGCTTTATTTCATAAACCACATTAGATCAACATTGATGATCCAAAACATCTTAACACTTTGACTGTGGTCTTTGATTATATATATTAATGGTTTTCACTTATTCTTAGGTTTACAGAAACTCCTGCAGATGAAAGAAATGCAGTTTCTTTTAACCCCTATTCCCAATTAAAGGATAGGCTGGAAAACCTTGAACAGACATGAACATGGTCCATCAGAACCAGTTACGTCTTGAAACAGGTGCAAGAAGTGAAATATCCTGGGAAGTGACTCCATTATAATGAATACTAAAGAGGAAGGATAATCATATGTAAGGACATATTTCAGAGTGTACATGTGTTTTTGTAAATACAATCCTTCAATATATCCTTAAATAAACATTTCAGCTTGACAAAGTAATACCAGGCCAGCACCTGCAAACTCATCTCTCGTGCGTAGCCTAAAGCCAGAACACAGGGTTAGGTCACATGGAGGATGAGAGAAACAAAGGGTGTGAACAGATAAACACAAAGTCGAGACAGAGCAATGTTCAAGGAGGGCTTAGTAAAGATGGACTGACTTCATGTGCAAGGATGTCAGTCTGTTGCAAATGGAAAGGCTGGTCTGTAATTACACCTCCAACTAAGGACCATGCATTTTCACAATCTTTAAAGTTTGACAAGATCATGGCAACCTTTTGTTTCCACGAATTAGACAAACCACAACATAGCAAACGGGGAGCAAACAAAGCTTCCTCAGATGCTGAGGCATTCAGATGCAGCCTTTGAGCAACTCACAGCCTTTCCCACAGGAATTGGAGCATATTTTCACAAAGGCAGGGTGTACAGTCTAAGTAAATGCCTTTGCAGGCTAAAACAGCTCTGACTGCAGGAGGAACCTCACCATTCTCAAACAGTAACAACTAAAAGTCTCAGTCCACATGGCATGGTCTATTTTACACAACTCTGTACTACAGTGCCACTGCAGAATCCCAATCTATCTGAATCTGTTTGATGTGAGCAATAGCATTGAAAGGCCTAAGCATCTTTTTTTAATTGAAATCTATTTACAAAAAACCTTTCCAGATTAAACTAAATTGGCAATGTTAACTGGTTGGAGATTTTGAGAGAGGCAACCTTCTGAGATAACGTCCTCAGCCAACCAGATGGCATATTCAAACATGTCCTAAATTATTTAACTTTTAAACATGGAAGACACTACTGGGAAATTTAATGCATTTGCTGGCATGGGTGTGTGGTAGTGATATTTGACCGATGAGGACAGCACAGAACAGAAAAATAAAATCATTACCTGTCACCCCGAGTCCCTTTCAGCCCCTCCAACTGAGTGAGCACGTCCAGGCGCTGGTTAATTTTGGCAATGACTGCGTCTGCATGCGTGGGCGACAGCAGAGATCCTCCTGAGAGCCCTCTCTTCATGTGGCCACCGCCGCCTCCACCTCCTCCTCCTCCTCCATAGCCGCCTAGTCCAGACATCGAGTCCTTATAACCTCCCCCATACAGGTCAAAGCCACCAGAACCTAGCAAAGTGAGAGTTCAAAAACATTATTACCACTGCATTGTACTATAAGATTTGCTGTGACACCTTTAGTTATGTCATTAAAATCCAAGGAATGAAAAAATACAAATGAAGAAGGTAATGAATGAAATTTTAAACAGAATATGACTTGCATGACAAGTGTATGAGGGCTCATTTAAATGCAAATAAGACATTTGAAGCGTGAACTCTTTTGGTCCATGCTAGTAGAACTAAGCAGCTACTGTGACCTGAGTGAACAGCATCCACATCTCCTCCTCCTTCATGTTTTTCTTCCCTTCCACTGAAAACTATTTAACACTAATATATTAGTGTCCTTGTTCATTATGCAATGCAGAGTATATCGACTCATTTTCTCACCTCTGCTGCCTGAGCCTCCACCTCCCCAGCTGGAGTAACCTGCAAGACAAAAATACATTGGTATAAGCAAACTGAAAGGTAACAGGACCTGGCGTTCAAACATAAACACCACATTTGGTTTCCATTAAGTCCACCTGGGTGTGCAAAATAAGTTTGTTCTCCGAGTAAGAAACTGCTACTGCACTTGTCGTTCAATAAAAGACGTGAAAGATACCGGCATGCCGGCTGGGTTTTCACTAGATTCTTATTAGAGAAAAAAATTCTGCAAGCATTCAGAGTGAACTATTTAACAACGCAGCAATGTTTTTGACGATAATGCTAAACCGACTTCAGTGTGGAAGCCTTCTGGATGTGGCGGCCATTTTATTAGCTAACCTTTAATCGTCGACTATTCTCATCTTGACTCCATTTTAACAGAAATAGCTAACTAATTTTAGCAAAGCATCTACAACGACTTGAACAAAAAGCCAACAAGGGACCACACCACAGCTGTGTTAGCAAACTAGCAAATAAACGGCCTAATAGTGATAGTGGATTTCTAAGCTATAGCTATGCTTCGTCAGTGTTAGTAGTAATGGGCCTAGTGAACTGCTTCATCTCTAAATTAAACTAATATAACGGTACAGGCATGGAATTACTATGGAAACAATAGCTAGCTTTAGGCTTCTTTGTTTCAAGCTACACCCGGGTCCAAGCTGGTTGTTGCAGGCAAGCCAAAAATCGATATTAGCTTAGCTAAGTGCTAACATAATGTAGCTACGTTTAACGGTAAAAATGCATGTGGCTGATAGGAAAATGATCTCTGGCTAACAGTAAAGGTATCGCTGCGATTGTTAATAACCAGTTCATATTTACCAGAGCCGTAGCCTCTGCCGTCCATGATATTTTAGAGTAGTGCTCAAACAATACGATGCAAGCAACGTTGGCCCGTGCAGCACGACCGTACTGAAGCCGAGTATCGGTCGTAGCAAGCGTTGAGCTGTGTGCGGAGCCGTTTGCCAAAACCACGTGACCAACAAAACCTGGTTGCGTCACGCGTTTTGCACTCACGCTTGGGAAATTTAATTCTAATTAATAGAAAAAAATCTTTAAGTTAAACAGAATCACTTTAAGTAAATGGCATAAGATGAGATAAGATGAGATAAGATGAGATAAGATAAGATAAGATAAGATAAAATATTGCTTTATTCGTCACACACCAGAGAAATTCTTTTCTCACAGCAGTTGAAAATAGCCCAAAATAAGAGGACAGAAATACAGAAATATAGAATAAGAAGTGTAGAAATAAGAATTCAACAAAAAATAGACTAATTACTGATATTGAATAAAATATAATAAAACAGAAACCAGTATTTAAACAAACATGTACACAAATACATAGATATAGAATAAAAACTATAGAAATAAGGATTTAGTAAGGATTAATACCAATACTTCAGCAGTCTAATTGCTATAGCTTCTACATATTGTACCCAGATGACATCAGACCATGTCTGCCATCCAGGAGTTGTATGAGCTCTTTGTTTTCATCCATTGTCAGGAATAAGTCATTTAAGCCATATTCTGTCTTCCAAACTTGCGTAAGCCCTAAAAGGACATAATTAAAAACATTTTATTTTCTCTCTTACTGAGGCCAAAATTAATAATGCGTTCAGTCAAGAATTGTGAATTTGAAAAAAAAAGTCCACTTTCAGCTGCATACTTTTAATCTCACACAGGAAAAGGTGATAGATGACAACAGATGGTCCATTGCAAATGTTTTGACAAATGTTTCAGTTTTTAAAAAAATATTAATTTGCTGTAATTTAGTTTAATATATTTGTAAAAGGACAGTTTGAAGCTGAGCTAACAAGACGTACAATATTTAAAACACAAGGAGACATACATGGATAAATGGAAGTAGTTGTTAAAAGTATTTCTATTTAAAATTGTTAAAATAAATACACAAAAAATGATGATGGCACACCAAACAAGAATAATAACAGAAAAAAACAAAATACAAATGCAATTTACCCTTGCAAAATAAACAATAACTTGTTTCAAACAGTTCTTTCACAAAACTGAGTATATTTGGTTTTGTGGCAATTATATGTAGCAATTTGTTTCTCATACAACATTATCAAGAGCATCTGACAAATGAGAACCACCATCAGCATTAGAAACCCACAGCAGGCCTTCAAAACGGATGCATTACTCAACCGTTGATAAGACCAGTGCATGTTAACCAATAAGCAGGAAAACATGTCACAAAGGATAGAGACACGTGTTTGTATCTTTTTGTGACTTCCTGGTCATGAATTAAACAAGTATTTTACCTGCACTCTGCAAAGTGCCTGACGTAGATCTGTACAATGCAACTAGACGTTACAGAGTGTCCTCCTGCTGCTGTCCGTATTCCCATGCTGCAGGATTCATCATCATGAGGCCTATGTCCTCATACAGCGGTTCCTCCTAACAGGACGAGAGTACAGATGCTTGACGGGACACATAAACAGTGTATTCACGATACAAGGTTTGCACTCTCACCTGTTCAAGTTGTACTTGTCCAACCATCTCAGCAGTGGCAGCCACAGTTTTCTTCTCTCTGGAATTTATTGACCACATTACCAAACTTATTGATGATTAAAACAGAGATAAGATCACTGAAAACAGAAAGAGTGCAGCACACAAATTGATGTTTTACCTCATCTTCAGGTAGAGGAGAAGTACAGCAGAGGGGATCAGTAATAAAACAATTAGTTTTATTACATTCAGTATTAATACTGATTTGCCTCGAGCTGGAGGGATTGAAATGAGATGTGAGCTAACAGTACAATGAAGTCGTGATTTTTGGAGTCAGCAACCTTTGAAAAATGCCTTTACAGTAGAACATAGTACATCAAAGTTTATTTAATCAAAGCCAATTTAGGAGGAGAGTTATTTTGGGTACTTATGAATTAATTGATGCATTTGGTAAAGTTTGAAATGCAAAAGCACTTCAAAATCTATCAGCCATTTACAGTTTAAATCATGCTCACCTATGACGGTGAGAGCCTCGACTGGTGAGGAAAGGTTTTGGAAATTATGAACAGCACAGGAGTAGTTTCCTGCATGCTGCATGTGGACTGGGTCCAGAACCAGGTGTTTGTTTTGTTTCTCTGGCAGGGGTTGACTGTTCAGATACCAAATGTAGGGTGTGCTGTAGGTCAGAGGACAGCTGGTGCTGCAGGACAGTGTGACTCTCTGACCCTCCGTTACCTCTGCAGAAGGCGTCATGGTCACTTTCAGCTCTGAAAGATGGTTAGATCCAACACCAATTTAGAAACACATATTTAAATATTTTCTGTGCCTACTTAGAAACTCAAATTTCAGTTATCACATATATCCAAATTAAACCTTGTAACAAACAGTGTTATGCTGGGCCTCAACAAACTTCAAAAATGTATTTGAATTTATGATCTTAAGTTGCCAAATATGATTGATGACTTTAACATTTCTGTCAACAGTGATCTGAAACCGGCAAAACAAGAAGCAATTACACAATCCTACACAGTTTTTAGTGGTAAAATACTTAATTTAAGACGTGTTTTAAAGACAACTACTGCTTCTTAATTTGATGAAAACAGCAGGGTTAAAGGGAAAGTGTTTAGTCACAGACACAATCATCATAAACAGTACAGGAAGTACAGCTATTTATAGAAGAATGCCACCTTTTGTCACATTTTCATTGAGACCATAAATATGGACCAGACTTCTGTGGTTGTGTACAGATAATGAAGACAATCTGGTGACTACTACAGTATGAAGGAGCGACAGACTCTTTACTGACAAATATGCAAGTATTACCTGTGACGACTAACAACACTCCAGGTAAATCAGACTTCTCACACTTTCCATGACACTGCTTTAGCACGTATTCTGCTGAGTCAGTCCTGGTCAGGTTGTTAATTCTGAGTGTGTGCTGCTTATTTGTGTTGTTGTTATACTCCACACGGCCTGAAGCTTTAAACAGAGCCTCAACCCTGTCGTCCTGCTCCCCACTTCTCTTTATTTGATACCAGAGCTGATTACTGGTCTCATAGTTAGGACATCTGTAGTCACTTGTAATGTTCACTGCAGAACCTTCTACAGCGCAGATTCTCCTCTTCACATAATTCACACTCCAGCATTTGTCAGTAGGAATACCTAAAACATACATTAGAAACCACATTAATAATGGACTTTTTATTATTATTATTATTATTATTATTGTTCTGGATTTTTGCATAACAAAGATACAAGTATGGTGTCGAGAGTTATATTTGCAAGAGATATAATTGCAATATCCACAGTTCATTGTCAAAATAAAAGGAAAAACACCCACCACAGTGCTTTAACAAGGGAAAGTTAGTGAATAGTTCCACTCACCCATTCATTATTTACACCTCTTTTTATTTTGTGGGGCACACAGGTGCTCCCTGTTGGTTAACAGGTTTAAAAGTCAGGATGTTCTTTAAGTGGAGTAACAGTGCTAATAACTGCAGTACCAGTGGTGGACGGTAACGGAGTACATTTACTTGAGTACTGTACTTAAGTAGGCCTACATTTTTTGAGTACTTTATTTGAGGATTTGTTTTTTTGGAAACTTTTACTTTCACTCCACTACATTTCAAAGGCAAATATTGTACTTTGGACTCCACTACATTCCTAGGAAGTGTGTCGTTGCTCACTTTATATACAATCTATGCTGGCAATGTGTTTCAGGCAGTTTGTCCAGGTAGAGTTACCGTCACGCATGCGCAAATCGGCAGGAAGTGACCGGCGGCGGAACCAAACAATAAAGAGGGAGGACAGGAAACAGCACGATTTTGTCGTGTTAGGTTTTTTTTGTTTTTTTTGTTTAAAAAAAAAAACCCCAAAAAACAAATAAACGCTAAACAGCATGTTGACCCCCAAGGGAAATTTAAAAACAAAAAAGCAAGACCAAACAGTCAACCAACAAAGTATTATGCACACTCTGCAGGAAGAAGTTTTCTTTTCATCGAAGCCCTTTCAGATTAAAATACCACATTAACAGGAAGCAGACGTTAGTCGGGGATTGACTCAAGCACACAAGAGATCAATACAGCAATGTACTGATATTAGAAAATGTACTTTTACTTAGTACTTTTGAATACTTAAGTATTTTTAAAAATAAGTACTTTAGTACTTTAACTTGAGTAACATTTTGACCAAGTAACTTTTATTTGTAGTTGACCATGAGTATCAGTACTTTGACTCGAGTACTGAAGTTGATACTTT
>OOFC01051382.1:0-14945 GCA_900323345.1 Pseudochromis fuscus
CTACAATTAACTACAGATTACTACTACTAACTACTGAGTACTACTACTAACTACTGATTTCTAGTACTAACTACTGATTACTACAACTAACTACTGATTACTGCTACTAACTACTGAGTACTACAACTAACTACTGATTACAACAATTTACTGATTACTACTAACTAATTACTACTAACTACTGATTACTACAATTAACTACTGATTACTACAACTAACTACTGATTACTACTACTAACTACTGATTACTACTGCTAACTACTGATTACTACTATTAACTACTGATTACTACTGTTAGCTACCGATTACTACAACTAACTACCGATTACTACTGCTAACTACTGATTACTACTGCTAACTACTGATTACTACTGCTAACTACTGATTACTACTATTAACTACTGATTACTACTGTTAGCTACTGATTACTACAACTAACTACTGATTACTACCACAGCTGCTACTCTGTCAGTGTTTCCTGGTGGGAATCTGAACCGTGCTGCTAACAGCTGATTGATTGACAGGTGGAAGGATGGATATTATTGTTTGTAGTATCATGTGGACAGGATGATGAAGGTCATGTGATATATATTTTTTTTATGAAATCAGAAAGTAAATGAGATGGAAATTTGATATAAAAATAAAAACAAACAGGTTTTTGTATGAAATCTTTTGGCTAACATCATTAAATTAGTCAACAACACAAACCGTGATATGACCTATGATCTTAAGATGTCATTTTTAATTTCAGATGGACTTTAATGAAGGTTAAATAAAGCTTTAGAAATACAGGGTATTGATTAGTCTGGTGACAGATTTTTAAAAAATCTTCAAATTATCTGTGACTATGAGGAAAATCTAGCTGGGGATAGATTTTCAAAACCACTGTGAGTGTTTCCAGGACTGAAGTAAAAGTCTCCAAATAGAAGTGTCTAAGAACCACAGCGGTTCATCACTGGATCTGATGGTCACATTAAAGTGATGAGTTACAACCAGGCAAAGACTTTACACATCAAACCTGCAGAGGAGACATGTCAGGAGAAAGTCTTTGCTGCTCCAACAGAACTAAAGTTTACCTGTTAACATGCAGGTAAACACCAGGCCTGGTGGACCGATGTGATCTGGACAGACCAATCAAAGACTGAGCTGTTTGGCTGCAGTAACAGTTGATGAGTTTGGCAAAGAGTGAAAACAGCTTTTCAGAAGAACCTCATCTCAACTCTGAAGCACGGTGGTGGAGATGCTCTGGTTTGGGGTGACTTCAGTGAGTGGCCAACTTTTAGTCTTTGATTCAACTGTGTATTCATCATCATATCAAAGAGTGCTTGAAGATAATGAGGCCATCTGTCTGAAGCTGAAGCTAAACAGGAACTGGACCTTTCAACAGAATAATGATCCTCTGCACACTAACAAAGCCGTCGAAGACATGGCTCCAAAAGAAGAAATGGATGAAATGGTCAAGTCAAAGCAAAGATTTGAAACTCATTCAAATGTTGAGAGGGACAGAAAATCCCAAACTTTGTGTAAAGGAAGGAGTTTAATCAGAAGAGTTGCAGCGAGCGGACGTCAGAAAGTGGTGGACATTATCCCAAACACCTCCAAGAAGTCATTTCTACTAAAATGGGCCGTGCTGGTTTCTGAGGGTGTACTTACTTTTTCCACAAGAGGATCAAATGTTTGCTTTTTCAAATACACAAACAAATCCTTACAGGGACAGAAATGAAAGCTTTATGGAGAAATACAGTGTGAGAGCTGAACTTCAATCTGTCAGACTGAGTGCTGCATAATGGAAAAGTGAAGGCTCAAAAATGTGTTATGTAAGAATCTTTAATATTATGCAACTGACATTTTGAGACATGCTGATCAGTCAATCTGACGCCTGATGTGCACTTTTACCAACATTCGACCTTGAACCTGATGAGTGGTTTCAAACTAAGATGGAAACTTGGAAAACGTCTGTCATGTCTTATAGGCTTCAAAAATGTAGCTCTGAGTTTTAACATGACAAGATGCTGTTGGAGGTTTTCCCAAAATGATCTGGATGTTTTGTTTTCTATCATCAGAGGATTCATCCTTCTTCAATAAATAAATAAATGCATCTACGCTACATAACAGAAGTGAAGGATGTTTTGTTCCTGAAATACACCTTGAATTCTTCCTTTGAGATCCGGATAATCCAGATTTTTTGGGGGGGATTACAAGCATCATAGTAAAAAAGTCACCGGCAGGTCTGCACATGCATCTTTGGATTACCGTAATTATGCTACAGTTTGAGCAATCGGAAAAATTCCAGAGAGCTGAGATGTTGCACTTTACAGTGAATATGATGTCATTACGGTAATTTCACCAGCTCCTCTCCCAGAAGCTACAAAACAGCTGATTTACTACATACTTCATGTTGTAAAAGTGTAATAACAGTAACGATGAAACAAGAATAGCCGAAAAACACAAAAACTGATTTTAACTTTAGAGTTTTACTGAACAAAATCACTGCAACTGCACATGGATGCTAGATTTTTGATGCTAAATTTGAAATCAAAATAAGCATAAAACATCCAGGTGGAAATTTGCAGGCTCAGGTCTGATGGTTTTCTCTGGATCAGAACCAGGACTGGATTTTAGCATCTAATCCGATTTCACAATCCTTTTCAACCTTTTTTGAGATCTGATCCAACAGCTAAAATTCGACCACAATGATTCTGACCATCTGGGCCGTGTTTGCTGCAAAGATGAAAGCACTGACATCACACGGTGCTGGTCACGGGGTGGATCACTGTGCTGCACGGGTGTTATAAATCCTTTGGTGGCAACATGTGACTTGGTGTCATGCTGTAGTTTTACTGGCAAAGAAAACACTGGAAAGTAGTGGGAGTGAACGTCACAGGGAGAGCGAGCCCCGCCCCAAATGCAGGTGATAAAATTCCTGCATTTCAGTCCAGAAGTTTCCTCTGACCAGTGGACAGATCTGAATTCAACAAGTGTTTTGACTCATTTCATCTTCTGATCACCGCTCTGTAAAGCAGCGCTGCTTCAAAAAAGTGGCTCCACTCTACCTCAGGTCCATGTGCTGTCACTCTCCAGACTACAGAGTGATTTTTACTTGTGAGGAAAAAAAAGAAAAAAAGCCAAACATACTTCTAACCGTCCTCCAAACTGCCACAGGCGCCTGAGGAAGGTTAACCAATTCGATTTCAACTTTATGTCCTCAGACCGGAGGCTTATTGCCTCCCTGCTTTCTTTCCCTCCAGTCAATAACTCTGGACCTCACCTCCATTCACAATGACATCAAAGTGTCACCGGATTTTACACCAGTGCACAGCTGCAGGCAGAGTCCAGGCACGTTGTCCAACTTCCCCTGCCATCAGTTATGCTGTTGTTAAAGATAGGACTGCAGACATAAAGAGGAGCAGGTCTGGAGCTATTTTTACTTGCAGTGGATTGCTGGGACCTGGTTTTACTTCTCCACCATCCCTCAACAATACACCTTTAATATTTACCGGTGTTTAAATGGAGTCACCGTATCCACAAGGACTTTTGTGTGTCACCAACATCCACCTCCAGATCCCAGCAGGACGTCTGTGTTTAAATATCACACCCACCAGCAGCTGATTGTGGAGCTGGATTCAGGATTTTAATCACAAGCTGATTGTAAAATGTTTTCTGTGTTTGTCCATATTAAAAGTAAAAAATGTTTTCTCTTGGTAAAGCATAAAATGTTAACCACTGAACAGTATCTCCGTGCACCGGTGGTTATTTATATACCGCAGAACAGGGCTCTCCAACCTTTTTGAGACCGAGGGCTACTTGAAGCAAAAAACAATCAGGAGAGCACCTACTTTACCAAAACTAAAAAAAATTCTGTCTCTTGTTTTTATATTTCCACTTTCAACCATGCATGTATAAAGAAGTATAATAAAAGCAACGGTTACTTATCAGATAATCACACGGGGCTCAAACCAACAACCTTCAGCTGGAGAAAAACACATGTGCATCCATCTGAGCTCATTGTTAAAGGCTTGAAATACATGTGATACGTGACCATCCTGTCAACAAAAGTCACGAAGAAGGATGTCGCTGCTAATCTCGCAGAAGCTGCCTCCAGTCGGGTAATTTGCATAAATAAATAAATAGCGGTCTGTTCTGTCTGGGTGGATGGATTTCACCAAACACGGTCCACACTGGCCAAAGGGTTAAGGGCAGTGGAGTAAATATGGACGGTGCAACTGGTGCAACTGGGGAAGGGGGAAAAAAAAAAGCAGCTGTCCTGAATTGCCACAGGCCCCATTGTTGTGAACAGAGCGGGTCGCTAAGGTGACGCTGAGTGGCTTGTATGGGAGGAGGAAAATATAATTTGTCCAATGACGTTGATACCTGTCAGTCATGATGGTATGAGTTGAGTTGTTTCTCATTTCGGCAAGAAAAAAAAGCAAGTGGATGAAAACTGACGAGAAAACGTAGCATCACATTTAGCATTAGCCTTGCCTTCCTTGAGTGGCTGTGCATGTGTGTGTCCATGTGTGTGTAGCGTGCACAAGGTGCGTTGTGTTTCAGGCGGGGGTGGGGGCACAAAACAATATTTGCACCGGGGCCTATACTCATGATGTTACGCTAGCGGTTAAAGGTGACCAATAGGCTCCTTGTGGGCTACCAGGTGCCCATGGGCGACATGTTCTGGTGCAGAACATGAAATACCGTATTTTCTGGACTATAAGCTGCTACTTTTTTCCGACTTTGAACCCTGCAGCTTAAACACTGGTGTTTCTCATGTATCGGCGGCACGAAGCTCATTAGCTTTTTACAAGCTAGCAAGCTCCGTGCCGCCGATACATTTAGTCAGTACCAGTCAGAGTGGACCACATGAAACTGTTCAAATAAATTCAATAGCAGCTTATAGACAGGTGCTCAATGTCCGGAAAATACGGTAAATAAATCAAATAATATTCAGGAGAGGAGAATTGGAGAACACTAAACCACTAGTTACTAAAATGACTGTAATCTGATGTTGTTTTCAAACAGCCATGGAAAAAGTCAGTGGTCTGAGCTCTTTCCTCACAGATTCCTGGTTTTGATCGTGTGCAGTGTGAAGAGCAGATCCACTTCAAAGCTTCAAACTCAGGTTTTCCTCCCTGACATTTTCTCTGTGTTACCCAGCACCGCCAAAACGTGACGGTGAGGATGTACTGTAACAGTCGAGGCAGTATAGCGCGGCATGAAATCATCTGGATAGCATGTAATCAACATGCAATGAGAAAAACACTTGACACCTGCACTCTAGACAATGATGCAATCTATCACAATTGCATGGCTGCCTTCCACCTGTCTTCTCAGCTTTGTGCTCCACGCGCCTCACGGAGCAGAGCTGGGCCGGGAAACCACAATCACAATCATCTCCTTTCAGAGCCGGGCTCAGCGAGGCTCTCCAGCTGTTCACCCATTACACCTCCTCCAACAAGCAACTACAAAACCAACGCCGACTTCATTTGCTTTGATTCTGCATTGGAAAAAAAAAAAGTGCTTGAGTGCTAATGATGAAAACATGTTTTTCAGATTAGTCGGTGCTACATGGTTAAAGTTAGCCGGCGCTGACAGCGTTCAGATTCATCTGCTGACGAGACGCCGCGCTCTCATCCCGTCTTTGCTGTTTCTCTCCCAGTGACAATAGCCGCCATGAAATCTAAGGAGCTTACATACAACCAGGCAACAATGCAGCTGGCAGTTGTTGAGTAAGAGTTGAACCCGTTTCAAGGATTTTTCCTCATGACTTCATCATGTGGAGAACAGCCAACCGGTGCACAAAAAGCTGACAGCTGGATTCATCCTCAGCAGCGAGCGGCATCTCTGTGCTCTTTCAATACCGATTCAAATCCTGTTGTTGACGTCCCGACATCTGTGTAGAGCATATTGAAAATGAAGAAACAGCCTCTTGTCGAATACTGTGAAATTAGTCCTTTGCTGTGAAAGAGTTTTATTTACAGTCTCCTGTCAATCACATGCAGAAAGCCAGTGGGTTTTAATATTATGAATGATATAAAATATTGCAGGGGTGGTTTTATTGTACAGTGTTGTTAATTTTTCAGTCCTTCGGAGAACAAACTGTTGTTTAATTCATATGTGTTGGGTGCATCTGTGGGTTTTGCATGCAGCAACTTTGATGGAGAGTTTTCACAGATGATTGAATATCTGAACACCCCCGCGGAGCTTGGTGCAGTGTCAGAGATTTTTTTTAAAAATTTTTAGCCATATGCTGGTCTTGGAAAGAGGTTTTCTTTCAGTCAGTCTCGTGAAACATTCACCACGGGGAGGGAGGCAACAAGAGACCGACTGTTGGCCCATCTGTGCCGCGGTGGGAGTCCGCTCTGGTGCCCGGGTCTCTCTCAGGTGAGCGCTAATGTGCCACAGGGATTCCTCCTGAATTACACTCTGGGCTGTCTCTGAACTCTGTGCCGTCGCCTCGTGTTCGCCTCAGAGGGGAGCGTAAACGTGCTGCGATTTGGCTGAACTCGTCATTTATATCTAAAAACTGCAGGATTCTTTGTTTTCTGTCGCATGCTGGGGAAAGGGAATAAAAACCAGTATCCGGTGTGCAGGCTTTTGACTCGCTATCTCAAACAAGCATCCACCTTAAGATGCTCACAGCAGCTGTTTGTCTGTTTTTTTTCCAAGCACAGGTGGAGCTCTGTGTCTTTGTAAAACTGACACTTTGCTGACTTTATGGATTTCAGTTTAGCCAGGACTGGATGGGGCTTTGATGGATCCATCTGGTCTAACATGCAAACTTGGAAACTGGTTTAAGCATCTGTGTTGATAGAAGTGGGGATACAGTCCATGTCTGTTTCCTCCAATAAAAGACTAAACCATAGTTACTTTGGCAAACAGCTCAGGAGCATCCTTAGGCGGAAATCATTTCATCATTAGCGTCATTAGCGTTGTCAGGTTCAAGGGTCTGACCCACCTCCTCATATCCAAATATGGTCACTTCTGGTTCCAAAAAACCATCATGGAAACATTCAAACACCAAAGTCCCGACTTCAAAATACCACAAACCAACAGGTGATGTGTGACCCTTGAACCCGAGGACATTGTCCGATGCCTGAGACCTGAGTTCCCCCTGAATGAGCCTCCAAACCACCTGTAAATCACTGGAGACCAGAGCTGTCAATCAAGCTAACCCCGCCCCTAAATCCTGGAGAAAAATTTTATTGACTGATGATTTTATGATTGAAAATGACCATTTTTGAATTGGAGGTCTTTGGAGCAGGCCTCTAGTGGCCACTGGTGGTATTGTCTTTGACACTTCCTTTTTTATTTAGAGCCAGTAGCTGTTTCCATCTTTTCACACACACTGTGGTTTTGCTGTTTTCCAGTGAATAACTGGGACATATTTCTAATGTCTGAGACCCGGAGTCTAACGGCTCATATTCACACTTTCATTGACACTTGGCCAGATGCCTCCAAACTGCTGGCTGTTCATTTTCAACATGCAAAATAATAACTTCAGCACTTCAGCAGTTTGGTTAAATATATTTTGGTAAGTGTTGCCTAGCGACTAAGTTACCAAACAGATCGATGATTTGCATTGACAAACTAGGAGTGAAACAAACTTTCCATATAAATTAGTGACTCACTGAACTGGTCAGGATTTACAAAACACCAGGACAGGGTCTGCGTCTGTGTATTTTAATTAGAGAGAAACTTTTACTGAGACTCTGACTGTGATGGTTCATTTTACTTTAGTCGTATCTTCATCATAAACGATCGAAGGAAAGACGACGTATGGACGAAACCCGTGACATGGTTTGAAGATTCAGTCTTCTGTCAGTAATTCCTGCTTCATGGTTTTGTTTTGTTTTTCTTTGTATATCCGATAGCGATCCACCCGAGACACATAAAACCACTGCGTGTGAACGGGTTGGTGTGTTTTAAAAAGATTTTTCCTAATCTTGACATCATAACGCACAAAGATAAGACACACAAAGGGGCAACAAAGCAACACAACAATAAAATCTCCGAGCCAAGCCTGAACCGATCGAGCTGTGAGCACAAGGCAAAACACCCACTGTGCCAAAACGCAACATGGGCCTTTTATATCTGCACTGCTCCACACAGCAGCTGCAGTCCAGCCCCAGAGCACTTTTATATCCCGGTGACATATTTCTTTTGATAACAACATTCCTGCTGGCGAATGCAAGCAAAGGGAAGATAATGGCAATCTCCAGTTCAAAACAGAGGCTGTGTGATTGTAACTGTGGATTATAACAGTGAAGCAGGGACAGAGGGATAAGTAACATTCAGGAAGTTCCTTGATTGAAGATTTTGAGCTTTTTGTTGTCACTTCTGCAGCAGGTGTGAAATCACTCAGTGCTGCATACAACACAGGACATACAAATCACACATAAGTTCCACAAAAACCACTCAAATGACACAAACTACCAGTGCAAAATACAGTTGATATGTATCGACAGGGTAGTTCACAGGGTCTTTAAACTGCTTTGTCTCTGACTGATTTTTGTCATGTTGAGTCTTAATTTGAACATGTGATGAATAAAGTTCACCAGTGTACGGTTCCTAGAAAGCACAAACCTGGAGCCCAGATACTTCAGTCAGCTGAGTGGGAGACCTACACAGGAGCTATAGTCCCCGATGCAGCAGTCATGGTTACTGCATGTCATTTCCTCCACTCTCCTACCCACATTTCCTGTCTCTCCACTGTCCTCTATCAAAAATGGTTTATGATGCAAGATTCAAAGATCGATTTTTTTTCATATTCTGGATCATATTATCTGAAATTATTCCTTTATCCGGATCAATCTTTCATATATTGTAGACCATGTTAGAAACTTGTCCTGTATTTTTTTTCAAAGTGTCTTGACCATTTTTGGTGGAGTCATCTGCATAAATGTCACATATGGTCCTATCTCCCAATGTTAAAGAATCCTTCAAAACATTAGTGGATCCAGACGGTGATCCGGATCACTTCCAAAATCTAATCATTTGTTCCTTATCCCCATCTGGACAATCCCTGAAAATTTCATCAAAATCCGTCGGTAACTTTTAGAGTTATTTTGGAAACCAACAGACAAACAGACAGACAAACCCCGGCAAAAACGCAAACCTCCAGCACAGGATATCTTTACGACACAATCCTAAAAAATAATCTTCTGATCTTTTCCAAAATGTAATCATTTGTGTCTGGGTTCAACCATTTTTCCTCAATTTTGCAAACACACAGATAAATTAGGAAGCACTCAGAGAGCACAGACCTCCACCAAGACATAACCCAGCTGTACTGATGCTATAGACTGAACACTGCTGCCCTCTTGTGGTGAAATAGCAACACTAGCATTTTAAAACTTTCACCCACAGGATCCCATCCTTTGATAGCCCAGAATTTAATCATTTCCTCCTTTGATGATTCCCCAATGTCTCTGACAAAATGAATCAGGAAAAAAAAATCAGAGAGATGCACAAACCAACAACAGCAAAACCACCACTTCCTCTGTGGTAAAAGTAATATCCAGTGATTTTCATCCTTCATTTTCATCCTTCAGTTTCCCCCTCGTCCCTGTTAACTGCCCTGTCGCTCATGCTTATCAAATCCATTTGCTGTGTTATCCAGCGATGGTTAGTCGGTGAGATAACGACGCAGATAAACCCCAGAGCTCAGCAGAAGATGATGTGGTCGTGGATGGTGTCTGTGGAGTGTTGTTATCTGGTTGGTGTCATCCAACACGCAAACGTCTGAGGATGTTCGTTGTGTTACATCAGCGCACAATCGAAAAGAGTTATTTTCATTCCAGCTCATAGTAAAACCTTGTAAACAGGTCAGATTCAGATGCACAGGGAATACCGACTGTACCGCTCACACTCACACTTTAATAACTCCACCAACAGGAGGTATGAATATGAACTGGACAGCCTCCAGCGATGCATGCACCTTTATTTCTCCCCCAAAGCCCAAGAGATGGAGCAATGTCACAATTGTCCTCGTTTTCCATTTTCTTTTCAGCTGGTTTTAATGGCTACACAACGCTGAACCTAATGAGACAAGCACAGAGTGTATCATACAGCCGAGGCGATTGAAATTAATTTCTGCTCCTCAGAGAGAACCTCACATTTTCAGCCACATTAGCTCCAGAAATAGCAGCGTCAGTCACTGCTTCCATTTGTCCATTAGCCCGTCAGTCCAACACGGCAGGAGTGACGTCCACCGATCAATTACTGATATTGCTTTTATATTTAGAGCCTGCAGTGCTAATGACATTGATCCACTGGCTAAAAACAGGTGTTACATTTCATCTCATGACAGGACAGTGAGGAGGCGGGGCTGACCTTTGAACCCAAGGACAATGACCAATGTGTGTGAGGCTCAAGATGTCAATCAGACTAACCACGCCCCCAAATACCAAATATATTAAGGATGAAATGATTTTAGAGGAAGAAGAAACTCAGCTAAAGACATCAGAATGACTTGTGGGAAAAATGTACCAAATATGATTGAAGTTTTCTGGAGCCATTGGGGGTATTGTGCTTTATTTTCTACACCAGATAAACATGCAAAGGATGTAACGAACCAAATGCTAACAGCTAATTGTTGGTAATACCCAGATCAGGATGCTCCTCTTCAACTTGCAGAGAGCACACTCCTTCAAACACTTCTTTTATGACCACATCCACCAGACTCGCTGAGACCAAGAGAGTGAAACATCAGTCAGCTCCTCAGATCTTCGCAGTGTCGTCCTCTCTACCAGGGAATCGATTTCTAACAAACTGTACTGTTCAGCACTGAAAGGTTTAAGGCCAAACTCCATCTTTGACCTCCTGCTGTGTTAAGAAGCGTTCAGACCTCTCACATAATCTGTGACAGGTCTGCTCAGTGGCCGCGAGGTCAAACAGAGCAGAGGCGTTCAATTTCAGAGGAAGAAACCGGCAGAAAACTTCAAGTGTCAGACTTTAAAGTTTGTTTAGTCGTACCTCACACTGCACCACGTTCAGGTTTTTCTCTTTTATTACAGTTAAGTTTATTTTTCTCTGCTTTTTCACTTTGTTCTGTATATCTC
Organism: Pseudochromis fuscus; assembly: GCA_900323345.1. Taxonomy (NCBI): domain Eukaryota; kingdom Metazoa; phylum Chordata; class Actinopteri; family Pseudochromidae; genus Pseudochromis; species Pseudochromis fuscus. The sequence goes on from OOFC01051382.1 coordinate 11,058, forward strand.
TGTGTTTTTACATCTTGCTTTAATCCCTTGTTATGACTCATGAAGTTTGCTCAGAGGTGCTGAAGCTGCACTGCCTTGAAACTTCTTTGTTTGTCTTTGTTGTGCAGCTTGTTGTTGTATTTAAATCACAGATATAAACTTTACAATGTGAACTGAACATTGTGGACACACAAAAAACACGGAGGGTGTTTAAAAGTTAAGATGTATGTTAGAACCTGAATTATTTAAATATCATTTACATCATGTATTTACAGATTACTTTTGATGCTGCAGTCTGAGTTGTACGTGGCTTTTTATTCAGTTATTATTCATGGTGAGGATTAAAAATTTAAAAAATGAATATCAGTTCACTATTCACCAACCTCTAAAGGACATATTGTTAGGATTACATAACATGGTTCATTACATTTAAATACTAAGAACAGCTGATTTAGCTATCAACCAATAAAAATAGCCAATACTGTCCTTTTACCAATATATCTATACACATGCACTGCTACTTCCACTGTACGTTTGACATACTCTTTTTTTTCTAGCAATAGTTACTTTTCATCACTGCTTTTTTTAAAATACATGATTGGTTACAATTAGCTGTTAAATCAGTTTAAATAAAAATCTTCATCTCTGACTGAAAAGCGACAGTGTGAGGAGAGTCAGCTCTCCAATGATCACGATGCATAAATCCGCCATGTATAATAATGCTAAATATCCTCAAACAAAGTTTTTTGTTTACGATCTAATCTTTCTGAGGGAGTTATATTGGTGCAATGTCGGTGCACAATCCACAAAGAAAAGTAGTTTTATTCTCGGGGAAAAATCACAAACACAGTGACGGAATTATTTTGTTGCACATGTTAAACTGCTGCTGAGTTGCAGATGAAGACTGAACCCTTGTGTCACCTTCAGGACAAACTTCACCGTCCATAGAACCTCATCACTTGTCCTCCTCATACATCCAACAATCTCCGTTTCTGTTACACAACACAACACAACACAACACAACTCCAGCTGCTGCCTCACAAACAGCTCCTCTCACCGCGGAGACTCAAACGTAACAAAGTCACTTTGCTTCGTCTCCGAAGGAAAAAGAGAAAATAACTGAATTTCGAGGTCATCCACGAGGCTCGATATTAAATGTTAATATTTGCCCTGCCACATTTGTCTGTATATTCAAACTCCCATAAATCATTTAATCGAGGGGATGCACTCGAGAGAGGGAGAGAGTGAGAGACCGTCCTGCACCATTTGTCCTGCTTCCCACTTAAATCATTTATCGAACATTGTGCCTGCGATGCACTAACACAAACCACCGATCACATCTTTAAACTGTGCCACACAGTCCGTTAAATACTTCAAACTTCCTCCACGTGGTTTAGTTTTCCGTCCTCACAACTTCTTTACGCAGCTGACAACTTTTTTTTTGCGTAATATAAACTGGAGACTGCGCATCTGGAAGTGAAGTCTCGGTGGTTTCAAACATAAACACATCCTCATTCATTCACCAGGATGTGGATCACCAGTCGTCCTTACCTTTCCCCCTTCCACTGAGTATCTCCGAGTGTGCTGCACCGCTCCTGCGCTTTGGTTCATGGTTCAGCACCGTGGAGAGCTCCAAAGAAACGAAGAGGCAAAATCAGGTAAGTCAGTCCGCGGATCGTCAAACTGCAGCTGAGGCTGAGCGCAGAGACCAACTGGCTCACGGAAAACAGTCAAACCTGTTCGTTTTCAAGCTGTTTACTGGTTCGCCGTCTTCTCCGTGACACGCTTGGCTTCTCAGCCAATGATGCCGTGTGCGTAAAGAGCCGCTCTGCTGGTGCGCCAGCTGTGCGCGCGAGCGGGCTGTTCATTCACCCGAAGCAGCCAAGTTAGCCCTCAGTCAGCCAGATAACACATAAGGGTCTAATAACAATCTGGCAGCCGGACAGAATATAAACGTAAAGGTTTATAATCCACCGAGAAATATGTTTTTATTTCATAAATCCTGACGAGATTTACCAGAGTTTTGTGGGCATGTGGGGACAGGGTTTAACCACTTTTTACTAAAATAAAAGCTTATCATTCCGTGGGGACAGATTACATAACATGATAAAAGTGATGACAACAGCTCCCTACACGTAAAGGCAGGTTTACACAGCTACACATGGCTGGAGTGCTCAAAAACACTGGAAACAAAAGCAACAAGATGCAGTGATTTTCTAAAATTATAACTGTGTTGTTTTTAGGGTTTTTAATATTTGCTGAGGCATATTTACAACTGTGAAAATGTAACAGGTTAAAATACACTCATTTATTGTTTAAGTTGTGGAAATGTTGATAATTAAACATGATATTGGTCAACAAAACAGTCATGCCTCAAATTAAAGAAGCAGTGCATCACTTAACAGGAAACTGTCACTAAATATATCAAATTAAATTTAGATTTACAGCATAAAATACAATTTAACATCCATTACACAAAGTGTGCTGTTGAAATGTTTTACACTAAACCAACAAGTCACCATGTGTAGTAACAGCACTGACCTTTAGTTTCCACATAACGATAACAAGAAGTCAGTTTGATTTTTCTTTAGAAGTGGTGAATGAAAGGATTTTTCTTATTCAGGAGAAAGCAAAGTGTCACTTCATTCCTCATCCACACAAATCCAGAAAGATTGACATTCAATCAATAACACATTACATTACATGCACACATATATGCAGCAACAAGGTTAAATGAAAATGTCCTACTTTACTGGACCACACTGAATAATGAGTGACCTTGGCTGAGTGAATCTCAGGCTTATAGCTGTGAGGCAGAAAGTCCATGAACCCTGAGCTGTATCATACTATGTGTTGTATTTTATTATTTTTTTTTACTCTGCTTTTAATAAAGTTAATTGAGATCCAGTTTCAATGACTTCATCCATCCAAAGTAATCCCAATAGAAGAAAGGTCCAGTGGAGGGACCTTGGTGTATGGACGATAATTAAAGTTGTTGATGGCCAGTAGTTAGTACCTACTAATATCAACCATGTGGGAAAAAACATTTTGTGAATCAGTTTTAGGAAATGCAATAACCCTCACCCTCACGGTGATTCTAACGCTGTCATCTGTTATGACTTCTTTAATAAGAGGAGGTCAGGGTGTGTAAATCAAGTGCCCACAATGGTTCTTATGGCAGCGATAAAAACAGCCAAATGACCAGTGTGAAGAGGAGGCGGCCGGTACAGGAAGAGGCGAGTCGAGCGGCGAATCAGGTGCAGTTGTTTTGCAAAGTGAGCACAGTTTGTGGAAATGAATTATGTAACTGATGAAACATAAAGTCCAGTGATATACACCCAGCATGAGGGGAGGTCTGAAAAGGTTTGATTTGATTGTTTAAGAGTAAAAAGGAAGGAGGATGTAGAAGCTTTTGTATTCTGCCTTTACTAGTGTTTGAGAACCAGCTTAGCAGATAGCTAACAGGTCATCTCCAATAAAAACCAGGAAGCTTCTTGCAGTGTTGATGTTTACTGAAGAGTGACTGTAAAACTGTAACATACAGAAAAATAAAGGGTACATTACAATTGTGTACATATTTGATGAAATAAACAAACATACATAGCTCTTATGGAGTAGAAAATCTCCCAAATATGTAGCTATGCTAAACGTTAGCATCATGCTAACGAAAATAATGCAGGCGGGCTAATGCTAATTAGCGCCTATGTTAGCAACACAAAATATGCACTGAAAAGGCTCCATACACGATGTCTGAGGCAAACAAACATACTACTCAACAATATACTTACAGACAATAGTATCTGGAGGCAAAAATTGCACTCAACAGGCTTAACACTGGACATCTGTAGCACAGTAGCGACGTGACTGGAGCTCATGAGCTCTACGGTAGCTCTAATCAGACAAAATACT
>OOFC01051382.1:14965-58871 GCA_900323345.1 Pseudochromis fuscus
ATTTTGAGAAATGTTCTCTGAAAAGTCATCAGAAACGGGAGCTCCATGACGCGCAGTCCACCAGGGTTGCTAATTGCTGCTACCGCTGTGTGCCTTGTTTACGCGGGGGAGGGGAGCTCTGCTGAGACGGGAGCAGTGGTTGGTGGCTCGGCAGGTGACGAAAGGTCAGGGGCATTTCTAGGAGGAATGGGCGTTCCTGGGAGGAATGAGGCAAAACAGCTTCCACAATGGCTGCCATGAGAGTTTCTAAAGATTACTCAAACATACGTGAATGGGCTAAAGAAACACTTCAGGCATGTTTTTAATGAGGGAATGACATAATAACATGATATAAAGCTTGAAAAAGTCAATTTTGCATAATACCCCCCCTTTAAATAAAAAAAAATGTTGAAACATACCAGAAATCTACAAAAACTGGAGAGCAGACAACCTCTGCCAAGCGCTGTGTTGTGATATAAATCGGTGCGTGGCAGAGAGGCAGACAGCAGCCACACCAATACAACCACTCCCAGCACTGTCCAGCCATATGATGCTGTTTACCGAGGAAACAAATGATCCGAGTGACATCGAGACAGGGAAACTGGACCTGGTTAAAGATTGTTGAAGATGTTTTCTCATCTAAGAGGTTTCTTCAATGCTGAACACAGACTGTTTATAGAAATAGATGAAGCAACTGGGTTCAAAAATGAGGCCACAGGGGAAGTGCAAAAAAAGTACAATCCTCCCACTGCCACTGGATGCTGAGAACTAAAAACTCCAATTGACTTCAAATAAACAAGTCAATATATATTTTTCAAGAGTCACCCTGATGTCATTAGATAAAGTCAGTGCTTCTTCTCAGTGAGCTGGTGGTCCAGAAGAGGAAGATCTAGGGGCGTGGTTAGTTTGATCAACAGGTGTGGTCTCCAATGAGAGTAGACCTGGGCCGTTTTGCAATACAAAGTACGCAAGTCTGTATTAGCGTACTTGGGGAGAATGTACTTGTAAGTCGTACTCTGAAGTACGGACTTGCAAGAACGCATCAAAACTAAACTACAGTTGGAACGCTAGCGTGCTTGATGATGTCACATCTCCGTTCGGCTGTGATTTTAATCTATACCTACGTTAACATTAAAGTCTACTTGAATAGATTTAAACAAAAACAAATATAAATTTACACGGACACTGTTAGATTTACACAAAATGACTTCACCACTGCAGAGAACCATATCAAAATTTTAAACAACTTAATTCTCAACAAAAAAACTCTTAAACCTACAGTCTGTTGAACAATGACGCTAATATTTCCAATTTATTACTTTGATCTCTCTTCCGCCATTGTTGCCAAATTATTGTGAAATGCATTATGGGTTATTTGGCTTCGCTAAGTCCACACAAATCTGGTCTGATGCAACGAAGGAGGAGCGAGAACACATGCGGGTATTTGATGCGTTCTTGGCAGATGTACTAGTACTAGGTCTCCGACTGATGACGTTTCATGAGTACGCAAGAACGTAAGTATGGACAGGTACGCATATTGAGAAATGGCCCTGAACTCCAGCCTCGTAATTTTTTTAGGCATTGTCCTCGGGTTTAAGTGTCGGACCCACCTCCTCACTCCTCTTTCATGTCCAAATATGGTCGCTTCTGGCTCCAAACAACCAACGTGGTGAATCAACAGGTGACATCGCTTTGTCCACTCTCCAGGGGGACCACAAAAACACTCCTCGATTTCAAATAGCTGTAATATCAATTGAACAGTTGCTACAGTTGCATAAAGGTTGATGTGGTGTTATCAGACACTCGATGTGTGCCTCCCTCGGCAAACAACAATGTGAGGGGATCCATCTACGTAGCACAGTCAAGAGTCACACTCAGAAAGGACCATGAGCAAAATACAGTAGCAACATGAGATCAAAATGAAAATTACAACATAATCATTGCATTGAAACCCAGTCCAACTAGTAAACAGACTATTAGGTGTGGTGGGAATGGAGATATTTGCTTAATGGAGAACCGTCAAATATTAGCAGGGATGGTGAGCAGTGAGGAAAAGCAATCAGATGGAACAAGATCAAATGTTAAAGAGGACAAGGAATACTAATCAATGATGAAAAAGATGGCCGGGGCAATGGTGATAGAAGCAAAATACATGAAGAGCATACAGAGCAATGAGAAACCTGAGTAAATGTGAGCCTGTCAGTAAAGATGAAATTGGATGTGTTTCAATGAGAATATGAGCGAGGTCAGGTCTGATGTTCCTCACCGCCCATGTGCTTTAAATCCCAAACTGACGTAAAGGAGGAGCTTTGCTTAAGTGTTGCAACCATGGAGGGAAACACACTCTGCTTCAATGGGGTGCAAGGAAAATGATGAAGTGTTTGTTCTGTTCATGGTTGATGATGCAAATTGTTCTGCACCGTGTAAGAGAATACACTGAATACAAATGCAGGGGTGTGGAGACCTGGGGGAGTAAATGGATTCATAATGGAGGAAGACATACAACATAATGGAGTTAGCATGTGTGATTGGTAGGATGTGAAGAGTTAGTGTCTATTTCACACGATACAATACATAATTAGAGCTGTCTGTCAAACTAACCACGCCCCTAAATCTTCCTCTTTTTGAAGTCTGAAATCTACTTTCAGATGGACCATCAGATCACTGAGAAGACTGGACTTGAATTCATGACATCAGAATGACTTGTGGGAAAAAAATGACTGATTTCATGATTGAAAACAACCTTTTTTGAATTGAAGTTTTTGGAGCCAGCGTCAAGTGGTCATCGGAGGCTTTTTTCACTTCCGCATTGAGATCTGGTTGCTCCGTCTATTTCTATACACACTATGGTCACAACATCCAGGTCTGAGAGAGCAACTCCCACCATCCCAGGCTCCGCCCCCGTCATAAATCCCAGGCTCCGCCCCCATCACAAATCGTTCTTAGTAGAGATGATCGAGTGTTTTTGAGGCAGACTAAAATGCAGGATCAAAGTGGATTTTCAAGTTCTTGGGACATATAAGACTTATTTAAACTTTTTCAAAACCAGTATAATATTTCTCCTTTAAAGCTTGATGTGCATATGCACATATACCAAGAATATTTCATCATATGTGTTTTAATAACAGCCTTGTTTCAAGTACTGATGCAGCACTCTCCTGCAACAGCAGATCAGTTATAATAATAACAATACAAATAACAATAATAATACAAAAAATAATTCTTAAAAGCTATTTTGTATATGATTATAAACAGATATTGTGTTGTGTGTGTTTATATATTTACATTTTCAGAAATCACATTCATATGGCCATGTGCACACTAGTCTTCTCTGTTGCTGCGCCCAGCAATCAACATCTATTATGGTGTTCAGTACTTTTCCTCAACACCTGAAAACTGACACTGCCAAAAAGTATCAATGAACACAAGCTGGAGTTCAACTTACAGAATTACCTCCAGAAATGTGACTCTTTCACTCCAGATTTTTTTACTCCACAAATTTGCTGCGTAGGAGAAACAAACAACACAACTGCTAAAGTAAAGATTTTTTTCTTTAGCATGTAAATGATGGATGCTAGGCTAACACAGTAAATCCATGTGCACCATTGTTCTGCAGTGTTATCGTCATTACAAAGGTCACACAGTTTTACAGAGAATAATTCACAATAACACAACACACCAAGAACCACTGTATGTTGTATTTAATTTCATAATATAATTTGGGTTGGTACTGGACTGTGGCCAAGCATCTTATAATAATACAGCTTGAGGATTTATCAAAGTGTGTATATAAATTGAACATGCTGCACAATTTCTCTGTCAGCAGTCACATTTTAGTCAATATGTGGGATCCACCATGTTAACGCCATAGTATAAGAAATCAGATTTCCTTGGGTTGTGTCCTTCTACTGAAGCAATGGTCAGAGGACACTCAGGTGGATTTGATCTACTCATCAGAGGCTTATCAGGGTGATTATGGAAAGCCACTCGGATTGAGATCCAGGTGGCTATATTCTGTGTTTACATTTGAAATCAAACACTGGAAATGAGTTATGTAAAAATCTGAGTTGTTGTAAAGCTGCTGGGTGGTCAGTCTGCAGGATTCCTCATTTCCATGAATCTCAGCGATGGAAGTAGAGACACCCATAGAGCCGCAACAACCACTTTAATCTGAAATATGCCAGGTTATATAAACTTTAATTATCTTGTAACCATATATTTACCAGTTGAGACATTTACAAGAGAAAAAGTAAGCAAGGCAGAGCTTTTTACTTCCCTTCCCCAATAAATGTGTGACGTATTAGAAATAATTGATCTGCAGATTTCTTCATGTCACTGACACTATTTTTAGTGGAAATGGATGCTGCTCTGTAGGCTTACCACACACAATGGACCTTTTGTGGCTTTGCCAGTCAATAAAACATGCGTCATCACTGGTGGAAAAAATCTTTAAAGAGCAGAACTGTCCGTCCAAAGATGCTCCTGCCATATTGTGTATAATACTGAATTAGATTACTTTTTTTGGTCTAAAATAAAATGATCTAAACTCGATTTGTGTAGCACTTGTTCAGAGTCACAAAACGTTGAGCTGATGTTTGAGGTCGCAGCATCATGTGACCTGTGATTGATGGAACAACAGTCACCTGCGACAAATAAGTAAAAACTCAAAGGCGTGTAGGGAGTTTGCTAAGATGCAGGGACTCTGGAGGAGATGGGAACCGGAGGCACATGGAGAGGTGGCTTATTGACTGTGAGATTGTTTGATGTATTGACAAGCTGATATCCACACGAGTCAGTAATGAAAAAACACTTCCATCATCAATATAAGTGCCCTCTACGTCAACAATGACTCCGATTCAGGAGTCACTATGAAGAACTGAGTCCAGCTACAGGTGACTGAAAAAATATTATATAATTTTTTTCACAGAGGTTGTTGTACAGCCATGTGCTTGCAATTGACATGTGATGTCACACATTGGTTTGTGGAGCCAGGAGTTTGTATATTTGAAAGTCGCCATATTGATTGTTTGGAGCCAGAAGTGACGAATGAAGGGAGGAGTGAGGAGGGGAGTCTGACCCTTAAAACCAAGGATACAACCAATGTGCATGAGACTCAAGTTCAATGAGACCAGACCTGTCAATCAGACTAACCACGCCCCTAAATCTTCCTCCTTTTGAAGTCTTACTTAACGAGTGCTTTGAAGTGGAAAAAGGTTTCTGTGCTCTGCTGATGCTAAAACTGGGCATTGAAACCATCATGGAAATATAAATGTTAAACTACATTGTGCTATGGAAGGATAAAGAAGGAAGCCTGCTGTGGTTTCCAGGACAACCGCAACATTTCCTGCTTCAAAACAACTATGCCAATCTCCTGCAGGGGCCAGGTCGGGGTCCACGCCTCCATTCATGTGGGGCATAGCAAACAAGTACCCACTCAGCTTGAGAGCTTTTTTCTGTGTTTAAAAAACAACAACAACAAAAAAAAAAAGAAGCAGGGTGGATACTATGTTGTTTGGAGGTGGATGGAGAGCTGTGGACGCTGAGGAAGAATCAGACAAACAGCAGCAGCTTTCGGCTCCTGTTGACTTCATTTTGCCACATTTAACACGGAGCTGTGTTCGCTGTAACAGCCGGCGTTCAGAGCGATGTGAGCTCCAGCAGCTGGAGGATATAGGAACCAGGTGTACATGGAGAGGTGCGTAATTGACGGTGAGATTGTTTGGTGTATTGACAGAGACAAGCTGAGATCCACGTGAGTCAGTGATGGAAAAAAAAACAAAAAAAACACTTCATCCTCAACTTTAACATCCTCGACATCAAGACCTATTCAAGAGTCACTTGAAGAACCAGTCAAGCAGCATGGTGCACTACCTTAATACTTAATAAATTTAATTAAATAACTAATTATACATCTGAGAATTTCCATACATACTCAGTGCTTCATCTATTATCCCATTTGATGACTTTTCAGACTGCCTGTGGTTTGTGTGCTAAAGCTGTGGTGCTGCTGATCCTGGCAGCACCTAAGAGAAAATAAATGATCAATACTTGAACAGCGTGGGGATATATAACCACACTCCTTGCAAGAATCAGGGCTGTGGCAGTGCATAGCAATAAGACAGCAGCCGTGAGGAAATCCAAATTAGATTCATATACGTGCATCAACTTCATTTATCAGTGTTGTTTTAAGGCAAAATCGACTTTTCTCACACTGAATCCATCATGAAAACAGAAGGAAAGTTGCTCTCCGGTTCAGTGTTGCTCACGTTTATTTCGTCTTTGTTAATTTTCACAGCACCGTCCAGGATTCCTTCACCAGCCAAGCAGTGAGGCAGTCGAGGAATCCCTTAAAGGTCTCGTTACCCAACTTTATTCAATCCAGCTGAGAACCGATCAAGCCTGACACCAGATCAGAGGATGGAGAAGATTTAAAGGTTCCTGCTATCAATGTGTGCTGCGTGTAATTAGTTCTCTGGTCTGTCATGCAAAAAGATCTCAGTCTTGACACTCACCCCCACCCCACACACACACACACACACACACACACACACACACACGCAATGTACTTGTACTATAATTACCTCTACCATGGAAGTCATGATGTCACCTGCATCTATCAGCAATATGGAAAAACTACTACTAGCTTTGTTTTGAGAGAGAGAGACAGAGATAGAAAAAAAGAAAGAAAGGATTACACATCTGAGGATGGGAAAAATCCTGTCGAAGAAGAAGAAAACAGAAGGAAGAAGAAGACAGAAGGAGGAGGAAGACAGAAGAAAGAAGACAGACGAAGAAGGAAGTAGAAATCTACACCTACATGCAGCATGTCTCTGGTTACAATTATGTCTGCAATCATACAATCACAGACAATACTGTGCTTCATGTTTATCCACATTAGGATGTTTGTCAGAAAAACCTATAAACTGATCTTTATGATGTTTTTTTCTTGAAGGGATCATTCAAGGAAGAAATTATTACATTTTGGAAGAGCTCAGAGGATGAGATCCTGTTAAAAAAAATCCCAGAAAATCTTTACCTCTTACACTAGGAAAATATTCTTAAAAACCCATAACTTCATCACATCTCCATGTGCTTTCTCTTCCTGTATTTGTTTGTTTTTTCACAGAAAGTGAAAATAAACACTTGATGTCTTTGTCTAACACGAACCCGGATTACTTAGGGCTGATATGAGCTGCACTGCGAGACAGCACTGACTTGTAAAATAGGTTTGAGTTTAAGTCACTGTTTGGGGCTGTGGTGTCCTTTAATAAATATGCCGTTGGGTAATCTATTTGACCTTTGTTTTTTTTATTTAGTTTTTTCGCTCGGCGTTCAAGTTGAACCAAACATTTCCAGAGAGGAAGCAGCACTCACACAAAGGTGAAGAGAGACGTGCTGCATGTAAATGAGCAGAGCGTGCCTCGAGGAGCTACAGGTTAATTAGCAAGTGACTGAATGCTTCTGTACAGCCAAGCCAAGCATCAAACCTCTGACACACAGGACTGATGGTGTGCATTTGTAATATATTAATTCCATTGGTGCATTTCATTTATTTTATCCAAGCAACTGTATTCAAATCCGTGGTGCAGAACCTATAGGCTACTACAAACTGGTCACGTTTCTCCTGGTTCTGCTGCACACCAGGAGATGTATGTGGTTGGCATGACTACAGGGTGAAACCCCCCTTCACCCATATGCCAGCACTCAGTGTGTAGACATTTAACGATTTCTGCAAGTGCTCGTTTAAACATTGTTGGACTTGGATTTGACCCGTGCACATTTATGCACGGCACACGGTAACTGCTGGAAAGTGCCACGGGGTGTCATTTACATTACACAGACACCAAACTGCAACAAAGAGTGAGATTTTACTTTAACTGAAATGTAACTGCAGCAGCTCGGTCAACAAATGTCTACACAAGACTTCACTGAAACACTTTCAAGGTTTGTTGCAATATTAAACATGTTGTTGTAACTTTATGTTTCAATTCATGTGGATTTGGAAGAAAATCTGATTGATTCGAATGAACTCACGGCCTGAAAAGATCTCTTTTAGATCCCAATCCCTGGTGGATCGGGATCGAACAGAGCCCTGAAGGGGATTGATGAGAAATATGGAGACGGGAGAAAATAACTCATCTGCACATGTTCAAGGAAAAAACTGTCACTTGTGTCAAGAATAGTATTTCAGAGTATTTCAGAGACCTCACACAGCACAAACCTCTCCTGAGGGTTTATCCATACCTGATGTTCATCCATGTGCATGTAGATTTTCAACAAAATTCATTATACTGTGACAAAATTATGAATTTTATCTGACAGTGGTGTTTTCCTGCCTCCTATTGGTTCTCAATTATTAAAACATTCATAATAAGAGATGGGGATTTTCTGGGATTTATTTTTTTACATTTCAGATAATATCCTATCCTCTGATCTGAGGTGCTTCTCGGTGTGATCACAGCAGTCTGTCAGGTGTTTTTTTATTAAGTCTTTGTAACTGTGTTTTAGATTGTTATCATTTTAAACTCCCTGTGGATGAAGCAGAAGTCATGTACTGATGAATGAAATCTCCTTAATGCCCTCGGGACGGTGCTCCAGAGCCCTTTAAGGAAACAAAGAGATATTCAAACTCTTCTATTGCTTCTTATATCAGACTTTTAAAAGCTGCTGACAACAGGAACAAAGGGTTTTTTTGGAGCCAGTGCAGTAAACTCATGAAGCATGGTGCATTTGTTTACGTGTTTATTAATTAATGTCTCTCAGTCAGTTAATCAGTCAATCTTAAAGATGCTGCTGGGGGATGATGTCTTGTTTTTGATTGTTTCTTGTGACTGTTGTGGTAGACTATAATTGAAATGCGTGTCTGAGATAAATCAAGTTTTATGAATCAGAATTAGAATCTTTTTTCCGGGGTAATATCTAAAAAAAGTTGCTTTAAATGTTTTCTCCTTGATGTTGTGATAGGTTGGAATGTACAGTAAAAGTTACGTGAACAACTGTAATGACTAGTCGTGGTTTTGAGGATATTATGAATGTGACAGGTTAAAAGCTAATGGTATGTTGGTTAAAATCTAAGAATTCATGATAGTTGTCATGGTAAAAAACAGATGAGTTAAAAAAAAAAAGTTATTGAATTTATGAGTATGTTAAAACTACAATACAGAGTTCAAAGTTGTAAAAATGTGTGTTTAAAAAGAGTTAAATAATTAATAGTGGATTTTGTGTATGTTATCCAAGTCATTACTGTTTATGTTATGAAATGATTGAGAGATCGGTAATCTTCCATCATGCCTCAATCGGTTAGTCTGGGATCGATTGCTTTTGTCTCCTCCCACCCTGAGCGCGAATCGCGGTGTGTTTCCTCCATAGACTAGTGAAGGAAACATACGTTAAATCACGGCTGTGATTATTTCTCCCCATTTTCAGGTTTGTTGGGTTTTGGCAGAAATAATATAATTGTGATACAGTGCTAACACGTTGAGAGTGTGAGAAATGTGTTTTGTGTTGTATTTTGACCGAGGTAAATGCTAGCTTTATTGAACGAAAACGAGCGCGCACGTGCTAGTAGAACCCTCCGGTTGCTAGCTACGTGTGGTTTGTAGTCGCCACGTGTGTTTTATGAGTTTTGTATGCATTTATGTATTTGTGATATTGCATTTGTATAATTTTCACTTTGTTAATAAATTCTAGTAAAGTCCTGGCGAAGGAATTATCCGTTAAATCACGGCTGTGATTATTTCTCCCCATTTTCAGGGGTGTAACAATGTCGCTAACAGTCAGACAACAAATCAACAAAGCCATGCAGATGACAACACAACTTCTTTGGTGGAGGAAATCATTTAGTGAAGGATGTTGCCATGGTGAAGGACATCGTGCTGCTCCTCTGAATCTTTGGGAAAACATCATTGACAGGTTGAAGCATTACAACATTCCTGATTCCTGCTGTGTGATGCCTATATTTCAGTTGTTTGTAGCACATATGAATAGGTTTCTAGCACATCATCTTCACATGTGAGTTTAGTTTGTGTGACTTCGACCAGCACAACTACATTTTCTGCAGCTTCCTCCCCGACACCCGACAGCGACCCTCTGCACTGCAGGGATGTGCGTCACCTCGGACGGTCAGATTTAATTTCCATATTCAACACATCCTCACGTAGCAGCCACACACAGACAGTCTGAACTCCTGCAAACTGCTGAGATAAACAGAGCGTCTGGACGAGGCTAATGAAAGTCTCCCACCTGTTGTCAGTCGTGCAGTCAGTCAATTTGTCGTACTAAAAATGTTCTTTCATAAAAGTGAGCTGCTCTCAAGTTTGAGTAAGTAAATTGGTTTAATCAAACTTTGCAAAGGTTTATGGATTATAGGATTTTCTGAGTGTCCAATTTGTTTGAACTTTTGAACAGCAGAAACTCAAAATGAAAGAAAATAAATATGATGTAAGAAGTGTTTAAAGGCCGACAGCTGCCCTGTGTGTACTGATGTCAGCCTTTATCTTCTCTCTCTTTCTCATGTAGTGCTGAGCAAAAACCTTTCTGAGGGATAAACAGAAGACCAAAAAGTAAATTAATCTCTATGTGGTTCTAGTATGGTAAAGGGGATTTTTTTTCAATCCTATCAATAAAGAAAATTTACATATCACACGCTGAGATGAAAGGAAATATACTTATATATAAGTGGTCCTTGTGTCAGATTGTCTCAGGTGGTGCCCATTTCCTATGGGAATGTTAAGGGTGAAAAGCCTTTGTTAAAATCATCTTAATTGATCTTACAGCAACAATAGTTTTGTGGTGCAAAACAACAAACAATTGGCAACAGAAAACAATCATTAAAACTCTTTAAATGTATTTCTTTGATTCATTTTTTTACAAATCAAACATCCTAAGTGAGGAACAAAATGACCTAACAAGTATATAACTTTGGGTCCTGAGACAAACAAAAAAACCCCACTGCAATATGGGTCCAACCATAGACTGTATATGGATGAAGATAATGTGACATCACCTGTTTTGTAGTATTTTGCCATGTTGGTTGTTTGGAGAATATTTCTCATGCCTCTTCAGCCACTTTAACTCTTCCTCGCTGCTCCCCTCAGTTTTCACCTCAGGTCTCTTAATGACTAAGATGCTTAACGAATAGCTGTTATCTTTACAGGGATCTAGTCTTAACTTTAAGGGAAAATTCTTTAAAAATGTCACGACTCTAAGAATTTTCTTAAAATTTTTTCCAATAGGAGCGATTCTCAGTCCTAAGAATCTTTATGGATACAGACATAATCTCCCCGATCACAGGTAAAAATCAGGCCTGAATAGAAACTGCTTTTGATAACATCAGTTGTTGCTGATGTCCACACTGGTCCAATTTATTAGTTTGATCATCACTACGCCTCAAGACGCTCTAACAACCTCTGCTGGACTGACAATTTCAGCCTACTTCACAGCAACACTTCAGTATTTTTCCTCATTTAGTCTGAAGCTAAGATAGTGGAAAAACAAGGATGTTCCTTCCAGAGTGTGTGATAATCATAGATTGTGTTTTTATGAAATCCGTACATCCAGTTCTATGTATTAATGGAACTGAAAGGGTTGTCTTTCAGATTCATGCCTGTTGTTGACGTTTCATAAACCCAATTATAAGCCCTGCACATACAACCTTGGGCAAGAAATGAGCAGAAGCAACATGGTTTACTACACTGACAATCACATTTCACTGTACTCATTTCAGCAGATTTCAGCACCTGTCAGATCCATCGTACATCATTTCAATCACTGTTTTTTGTTGGGTTTAGAAAGGATCTGAAACACAGAGACTCTGATTTCATGCTGTTTTTTTAATAAATTATTATTGTTACAGTCTATCAAAGATGAGCATTAAGCAGCTCCTCCCTCCCTCCTGAGAGCCTGCTGTTCATCTCTCTGAAATTACTATTTGAAGAGGAATGTGGTTTGTCTGCCTTGAAACAACATCTTAGCCCAATCAATCCCAGCACACTGGAGCGATTGCTTGTGTGAATGAAACAATAAGTAGATACTTAAAATTTGATTGGTGATGTTTTTCTTACAAGGCACACAAATGCTAATCAGTGTGTAGATAAAAGCCCGTGTGTAGGTTCACATATGTAGCGTGGTGCACAGTCTGGTTGCATAGTGTTTCAGTCTGGGCACTTAACAATCAAACCGTCTCAGCTCCTCACCCTCAGTCGGAGAGCAGCGCCACCAATTCAAGTGCACTAGTTTGTTGATGTCTAAGTTTTAACAATAAACAAATTAACAAACAAAAAAAGGTTTATATACCAAACAAAAGGCCACACCCCTCCAATGAGAGCTACACACTTGAATGGACAACGCTGTACCACCAACCCAGAAGTTTATTAAAAAAAAGTACTGCTTCATGACCTCCAAAAGGAAATTTTGTTTTCACATGCACAGCGTTTTTTTTGTCAGCAACTTTAGGAAAAAAATTATGAACAGATCTTGATGAAATTAGTTTTGACATATAGGGTATTATCCAAGGAACAAATGATTGAATTTGGCAAGGTCGGAAGATGGGATCCTGAGTAAATTTTTTTTTTTTTTTTTAAATCCAGAAAGTTCCCGTCCTGATTGAGTGAATGTGTTGACAAAAACAAAGGCAAAAGAGAACCAGTGGGGAGCAGCAACACACAATCACTGCATCTACAAGAGGAAGAGGAAAGGGTAAGCTGTAGGTACAAACCATAGACTGTATAAAGAAATGCACGGGGTCTCAAAAATTTGGCCAATGCAGAACTGTAAAAAAAATAATGGCCACTAGATACTGGTTCAAAAAACTGCAACTGATTTTAATGCAAAGATGGCCACTTGAAATACTGAATACATTTTTTCTATGACTCATTCCGATGTAATTAGCTAAAGTCAACTCTTCTTCTCAGTGATCCTGTGGTTCACCTGTTGGTTTGGGGATTCACATTTTGAAGTCAGGAGTGTGGTATTTTAACGTCGCCATATTGGTTGTTTGGAAGCAGAAGTGACCATATTTGGATTTTAACGGAGGAGTGAAGAGGCAGGTCTGACCCATGAACCCAAGCACACTGACGAATTTGTGTGAGACCAGCAGACCTGTTGTTAAAACTAACCACGCCCCTAAATATTCCTCTTTTTGAAATCTGACATCTACTTAACGATGAGATGATTTTCAGATGGACTACCAGATCACTGAGAAGAAGAGTTGACTGTAGCTAATTACATCAAAATTACTTGTGGAAAAATGAATACAGTGAGTATTTAATGATCGAAAATCACAATATTTAAATCAAAGCCAATTGGAACCAAGGTTTTTTGGACCCAGCACCTAGTGGCCATCAGGAGTATTGCACTTTTTTTGCACTTCTGCATTGACCTCATTTCTGAGACCCAGTTGCTTCGTCCATTTCTATCCACAGTCTATGCATCCAACTCAACGACAAATACATTCATCACTGATAACATACTCTAAAGCATATTTGATAATATTCAGGCTTCTCTTTGTCTGTTACTCACACAATATGTATCTCCAAGCTTCGGCTATGTATGTAATACACCTGAACATACAGCTGACATATAGCCCTTCTGCCTTTTGCACAGTGTTGCTATGGCAATAACAGGAAGCACTGTGACCTAATAACTGGGCGGTCAGGAAATTCAGTGAGGTAGAGCTGAATGGAAATGAACTGTGTAACCTTTCGCTGGCTAATACTTGACCGTAACAGCCCTCCTTATTGACAATGACCTGCACTAATCCCACAGGGGGACAACACCTGTCTCCTTCAATGAGGACACTCACTGGAGGTGTCATGTTTAGAGAATGACAAATTGGTTGACCAGGCTCAGGCACCATCTTGGCAAAACACTACTCAACTGTCCAAGGTGTTTACCATGTAGAGCATCAGCATAAGATTTTTACACTTTAAGATTTATGTCCCTAATTTCTCACACCTAAAGCAGTAAAAAAAAACCCCTATGAATTATTCAACTGAAAGACGTGCATAAACACAGACTCGTTTGAATATTGTCAGCTTGACTAATGATGCTATACTTAAGTCTGGTGTCTGCCTGGCACTTAGAAACAAACTCTGAGGAAATCAATAGACAGCTTTTCAACACAGCATTTTGCTTTCAGGAAAGACATTGTGCACTGTTGAGTAGAGTGCACCCAGTAAAAGCCAGTAAATTCAATATAGTGCATCCTCCCATTTATTTCCACTAAACTCCACAGACGACAGGGGGTCACATTCAGCAAAGACATAATTTGTGAGCGTTTTTCAGGAGTTCAATTCTTGGTGAAACTGAAAACACAATGACAGGAAATGTTGCATGTTCGACAGGAAATGAAAATTAGACCTAAAACTGTTATTTCTAACAACACCTGTCATAACACTGGGTGAACCTCGAGTTCAACAGTTGTGTCCAACCATCAAACCCCAACATGCACATAAAATGTGATGTTGATTTCATGTGCATGTCTAAATTTACTGTAAAGCTTCAATATAATGGAAATAACGTAGCTGAGAGAAGGAAAACTTTCTTTGCGTCTCGCTGTGATGCCACACATCCGATGCTGTATGTAAGCGTTACAGGAAGTCGCTCCTAGATTATATTAAAGCAGCAGGGATGTATGAATTGGCTTGTAATAGCTCAGTGGCTGTGCGAGTGCATGAGGTGGACATCATGCAGACAGACATCCATCCATCAATACCACATCTGCATCCTTTTGTCTTCCTTGTCATTTCCTAAATGTTTTAAAATTAAATGTGTCAATCAATAATATGAAATGATCTTTAATAGAATTTATACTTAATAGTAGTAAAACTCAGTCTAACCTATTTTTCAAAATAAAGATCTAAATGGTGTGACTGATGGATCCCATGCCTGGCAGAGCCGCATCAGGTCATAGCTGCTGGACCATCTGTTCCTTGACATTTACAGATGATGTTGTGACACATTGATTAACGTGTAGAGCAGATCCTGTTTTTCATCTTCTTCTTCTTTAAATGGACTCAAAGTGGAAATCTCTGTGAGAGGCCAAAATAATCTATAATATCCACAGCCCACTTCTGTCCCAGTACACGTGAGTTGTGTGTTGGAAATTTTACTTTCATCAAAAGATGAAAGGTTTTTTACCCCTATTTTCTTCTTCTTCTTTTTTTATCTCTCCACATTGCACATGACATACTCGACATGAAACAGTGTTCTGAGGAATGACCTCAACACAAATCAGCTCATAAATGCCAGCACATAAACACCCTCTCTCCTTTATATACAGCTTATATGTTCATCAGATGTTGCCCACGAGCCTGCAGCAGAGCAATAAAACCTCTCCACCTTTATTTGTGCTTATAAACACTCTGACTTTCAAGCAGCAACAGAGCAGCAAAGCAAGGGAAGAGCCAACGACAACAGAAGTGTAAACTGTACCGTGTTGTATCATCTTAAAATAACTGTTATATTTTATTGAAAACAAACTAAATTAAGTTTATTTATTTAGACTTTAATGAACACACGGGTCCTGAAGTACAACTTCAGTGTGACAGTAATGAGTAGATGTGATCTTTGACTGTTGCAACACTAATGATTACACCTTCTATTTCCAGTCAGTTCTAATTAAATGATTACAGTTATTGAAGAACCTCTGAACCCCACAGCTTTCTCAGTGTTGGTGTGAGAGATGTTTAATGCAACATGGTGAGATTTTATAAAGGATGTCGGCGCATCAGTAGGTACTGAACATAAGTTAAAATACAGCATTGAGCTATTGCTACAGTAGAATAGATATTCTGCCTTTACTAGAGTTTGAGAACCAGCTTTGCAGATAGCCAACAGGTCATCTCCAATGAAAACCAGGAAGCTTCTTCTGAACCTGCTTCAGAACCTTCTTGCTGTATTGATGTTTACTGAAGAGTGACTGTAAAACTGTAACATACAGAAAGATAAAGGGTACATTACAATTGTGTACATATCTGATGAAATCATGCTAATGAAAATAATACAGGCGGGCTAATGCTAATTAGCGCCTATGTTAGCAACACAAAATATGCACTGAAAAGGCTCCATACACAATGTCTGAGGCAAACAAACATACTACTCAACAATATACTTACAGACAATAGTATCTGGAGGCCAAAATTGCACTCAACAGGCTTAACACTGGACATCTGTAGCACAGTAGCGACGTGACTGGAGCTCATGAGCTCTACGGTAGCTCTAATCAGACAAAATACTGAAAACTCAAAACACAAATTGTTTGTCCACAAGAGGGCAGTACAATAGAGCTCACTTTAAGTCATATTAAACAATGAACACTCTGCCATGGGAAAATATGCAGGTGTCCTCGACATCTCACTCAAATCTTGAAACGTGACATAAGTTTAGGGACGTCTAGGTCGGTGAAAGGTTTCTGTATAAATACTGAAGGAGTTGTTTGGTGTGGGAGCTCCTCTCCAAAGACACCGTGTTGTGTGAGATTGTGGATCCAGCTTGAATAAAGAAGTCTGACCTCTGACCCCACACCTGTATTCCTTGAACAAAACTGCACCCACAGTTCATTTATGATCCTGTAATGTGCAGCAACACTTAAGTATTTTGAGAAATTTATTAATTGGCAGGTTTGAATGTGTCTCGGTTAAAGTGATTAAATTTGATAAATTTTTTTCAAACTACGACTTTTATTTTGCATTTGCGCTCTGTGTCTCCTGAGATACAATTTTGCCCATTTTCAGGCAGCTTCAGGACCTATTATGCTTTTCCATGTTTTCTGTTTTGAGGACAGTTTTTACATGTTGGGTGTTCATACTGCACATGGTCAAAGTTTCAGATCATGAGGTAAAGTGATATTCGTGTGATCTCTGTGAGAAAAGTGCTCAGACTGCAGCCTGATGAAAACACGGTGTCAGAAATCTGTCCTGAGGCTGAAAGTCTGACATATAACTGTCAGATTTTTCTATAGCTGGTAATCAGTAACTGGATGCGTTCTCCTCTATACCTGGTTATCCGATAGGGTTGCTGGGGTCTGCTGGAGGCTGGCAACAGGCAAGAGGTGGAGGTAACAACAACACACAACCATCCATGCTCACACTCACAGTCAATGTAGATAAATCAATTCACCTAACAAACATGCCTTTGGACTGTGGGGAGAAGCCACACTGCCCACAACCCACACATGCACAAGGTCTGAGCAGAGATTCAAACGCACAACCTTCTTGCTGCCTCTGCTAAATTTTATTGGATTTGTTTAGTTCTTCTTCTGCAGCATGTTAACAACCAACACAGACTTCCTGCTGTGATCTGTCTGGTGGTGAACGCTGGTGCTGTCTGCCTCAGATTCAAACATGTTCACACTGGTTTGGAAAGTTTGAATTTTCAGACAAAAAACTTTATATGTTCACAGTCATGCTCCACCTCCTGTCACTCTCTCTGATGTTAACCAATCAGAAGAAACAGCTCCTGAGAAAGGAGAAGGGGCTCACACCAACTCATTTCAGACAGAGGATGAAATGAGTCACTGTATAAATGACCTTTATTAGATAAATAAGGACTTTTTTGAACTGTAATCTATGCAAAATGTCTATAGGAGAGGCCAAGACTGTAAATATAAAGCTGCAGTTGATTAGCCAGTTGTGACAATGAGATTAATCATTTTTAAACAAGAAAGTACAAAATTATCTTAAAAAAAACTTCAAAGACAAAATCCTCCCTACCCCCTAAAATAAAAATAATTAAATGAAAACACTTCATATGACCTTAATACTGGATTTTTAATTTAAAGTGAACCGACATAAAGCTCGTAAACAGGTGAGTTATGTGATAATGGCAGCAGGGTTTTCTAGTCGGTTTGTTCCTTCAGCTGTGTCACCACCTAGTGATAAATTAAAAGTGCTTCATGTGGACTGTTAAATACAAACACTCTGCAGACACACAGACGTATGGTCATTGAAAACCTTCCATGAAAGTTGAATGACACATTTTAATATTATATACAGTTTTTACATTTATTTCATCTTACTCTGAATATTAGCTTTTGGTTGTATTTTATTTCATTTGATTATTTTCTTATCTTATCTTATCTTATCTTATCACATATGTACGTGATTTGTGGTAAATGGATGAAAACATGCAAAAACATTCTAGTTTGTTTCAGTTTTACTAATGTACAGCAGCATCTTTGTTGTCCAGATTCAGCTGTCAGCTACTGTCCTCTGGAGTGACTAAGCCCTGTGTATCCTGTAGTATTACTGTATCCTGTTGTGTAAAAGAAGAGAGCGCCCTCTAGGGGAAATTGCGTGCCTGCACCGATAATTTCCAATTCTCAATTTACACCTCTCAACCTGTGCATAGTAGATCCTCCACCCTGACATGGTGTTCAAATATAAAATTGCTCACTTCAAATTACAGTTTTTATCACTCAGTCACTATGAAAAAGACATCGGACTAAATCCTGTTACTGAATAGTATATAAAAATATATTATTATAGATTTATGAGCTTATTCCACAGGGACTAGGTTGTTATTTACAGCTGTTTAATGTGTTTGTGACTGTTCTTCAATCCTCATCCTCTGTTCCTGGTTCTGCACGTTCAGGTTTGCTCTTTGTCCAGAAGATGTCAGCGCCGCACAAGAAAACACAAGCAGCTCACTGTGATGGATTTGTGCGAGAGGTGATGATCATGTGGATAGTATCTGTGGATAATTGTCTGGAAAATGAACCAGTTAGTGTGATAATCAGCCCTCCTGAGCTTCTGCTGCGATCTCCTGCACAACAAAGGAAACAGGATCAACTATAGATTAATATCAGCATCCTGCCTCTGACAGGCTGTGCTGGAAGTGGTTCACTGCAACAAGATCATTAATGTTTATTTATAACATGTTACTTAATGTGATCATTTTGTGCTTAATTGTTGAACATTTGCTGAACAGTTAAACAGACTGGTGTTGTGTTATTTGGATAAGCCAAGAATAAAAATATTGGAAAAGCAATTCCTCCTCATTGCTCAGTTTTACAGTAAAACAGTATTATAGTAGGGACAGTATTTTGTCCAATTATTCTTTACTGTTTACAGTAATAAAGTACACAAATAATTTCCAGTAATTCTCTGTAGATATCAAATTACAAAGCTCAGTTACAGTGTAAAGATGCAACCAAATCAAAGGAAGGAAACACCGAAATACTGCAGTGTAACAAGACAAGGTTGTGTGATGACACCTCCTCTCCTCTGTGACAGGTTAGTGGGTGTGGGCCCCCCACACAGAGAGGGGGTTCACTGAGTCCTGCCCAGATCGATCGATCACTCTCTTTGTTGTGCTTGGCGTCTATCTGCCATCAATCAGGCAGCGGTAGACACCTACCAAGGTCAGACCCTAGGCTGTCAATACCAGACATGATTCAGCACTTTGTGGACAACCACCGGTGTGTCTCTATCAGATACATATTTATCCACCTGCAATGATGCTTGTCAGATGAGGAAGTGTATTTACTGACGAACTAACCAAGTCGAGTGAGATTTAAAGCAACAACAGGGAGTCATCTCAGCCATGTGTGTGGAGCTGGATACAGAGGCTCAGAATAATCAGCTCCTCGGATGGATGCAGAGGAGGTCTCTGCTGCAGCTGGCAGGCAGGGGCTGCCACTTAGTGTACATTATTTATCCAGATTATTCACAGGGCTGCTTTCAGCCAGCCGCAGACGCCAGTAAGGAAACTTGTGCTGATCCTTTGCTGACCGAGCCGAATTTACATTACAGTGCATGCAGACAAAACCAGTAAAAGAAAAGCTTCTTATTCAGCCAAGTGATTCTGTTTGGCTGGGTGTGGTGCAGATAATTTCTTATCACAAATAAACCACTGATTGTTTTTTTGTTTTGTTTTTTTTAAAGGGTTTTTCAGTCAAATTAAAGCAAAAGTCTGCATTTCTGGATGAGGTGAGATTTCTACAGACATCAGTGGACACAGACTTGGCGCTGGCAGGGGTGCTGCAGGATGTGCTGAATCTTCGGTGTCTGGGAGTTTCACAGCTGTTCTCCAAACCTCTGGCGTCCTCCCAGCCATCCTGCAGCACAGCGACAAAGAGCCTGATGGAGCTGCTTGCACTGTGCTGTTGTGAAGGTAAGGGCTGTGAAGTAAATAATATGTATGCATTCAGATGCACACAGTCCTGGTCTTTATTTTTCTATCATTGTCTGCAGTACCTGCACTGTGGCGGGGTGGTGGGGGGGGCCGACCTTTGGAGAAGGTCACAGATTATGCATCGACATCCTCCCTCAGGTGCAGCTGTTGCCTGTGTCATCTCTCCTCCTTCAGCTGTCAATCATCGCCGAGCAACCACTGTCCCAAAAGCTGATGAAATCCACAGCTGATGTCCTTTAGAGAAACGTTAACCCAATGAAAACAGTGGGCTTACATCACACCTCTACGAGAAAACTTGATTTCCACCCAGGATTCTGATAAACTCCAATAAACCCAAGCAAGGGTCCAAGAGTATTAAGTTCTTATCAAGTTAAATCGCCTAATATCAACATATTAGACTTTCAATACTATTCCCCAGCTACAGAAAGCTTGTAAAGCCTGGAAGGCAAATGAGAGCAGGAGGGGAGAACTGGAGCTTAAGCTGCATGGTGCTGTAGACTTCAGGGGTAAATGCAAAGAGCAGAAAAAAATGATTTATTGGTTTGAGAGCTCAGGAGAAATAATCAGCACTATAACACTGCAAAGTTTTGGCTGATGGTAGCAACATATACACGTCAAAGGCAGTTGTGAATGAAAGAGTGTAAATGAGGAAATGTTATGCAGATTAATAGGATGTATGATCTGTACCTCAGAGAGCACAAACCTCTGCAACTCTACAATCTGATCTCTAACTAACGTGATGCCACCTGTTTGTTTGTGGACTCACGTTTTGGGAGGAGGTGAGTCCGACCCTTGAACCCGAGGACACTAATGTGGATGAGACTCGAGCTCAGGTCTGGGTTCCAATGAGACCAGTATGTACCAGTAACATCTACTTTATTAGGAGTTTTCAGATGGACCACCAGACGACTGATGACATCAGAATGATTGGTGAAAAAAATGTGAGTTTTTTTGGAGCCAGAATCTAGTGGCCATTGGTGGTATTGCACGTTGATGCACTTATGCTTCATCTATTTCTACATACAGTCTGTCGATGCCAATATAACTGAGGAGAATACATTTTCGTTGTAGTATTGACCAGTCTTTCCCTAACCACCGGGTCGGGGATAGTACTGGTCCGTGGGGCAGTTGTTACCAGGCCACACAGAAAGAATAAATAAAAATAGAACTTCCGTTGCATTGATTATTAGAGTCTGAAAGACATTTTATTTTGAAAGGATTCTCTTCAACTTAACTTTTGCCTTTGCCTTTTGACACGTCAATATGGTTGTCTCAGTCACGTGATAAAACGTATCACGTATAACGTCAGATACGTTAGCCAAAAAATAAGCCCGCAAGCTAGCGAAAATTAATAAAATACTTTGGAGAGCTTCTTTGCAAAGAGTAAGAGGACAACTTTTTATGCCGGTGGTGTTATTTTATTTTCGCTGTATTTATCTGCCACATCTTGAAGGCCAGTCCGTGCAAATAATGCCTACATTAAACCGGTCCGTGGTGCAAAAAAAGTCGGGGACCGCTGCCTTACAGTATATTAAGTCTTTAAGAAAAGACAAAACATTTTATTGAGGGCCCGGTTGCTTCGTCCATTTCTATTTAGAGTCTATGGTTCATACCTACCACTTCATTTTTTTTCTTCTCCACCTCATTGGTGCAGCAGTGGTGTTTTACTGGCTCCTTTTCCTTTGTTTAAAAAAAATATATCACAAATTAATAAATAACAGGGATTTCCTAGTATTTTTCCTTTGACAACATCAGTGTCACCCAAAAAAACCCCAACATGTTTCAGTCATTTTTCCATAATATGCCCAATAGACAAACTAAGGTGAAAACAAGGGTCTGTAATAACTGAATGGTAAATATAAACACTACATGCCAGGAGCTTAGCGTAATAGCTTAAGCATAAACATGGAAACAGCTACCGTGGTTCTGTCAATCATTTCTTTCAATTATGCATTTTTTGATTGAACAAATGAGAAAAAATTAATGTAGGAGTGAGTGCGTATTGCAAGGTGGATTTTAGTATTTTAGGCAAGGCATACTTCTGATGTTTCCAGTGTTAATGCTAAGCTAAACTAACCATCAGCATGTCTTTAAAAGCCTGTCACACAGCACATCCACCCAGACTGAATCATTTTAGCTACCCAAAAATATTGCTCCTGAAGTTCTCCCAATTAGCTGACAACTATCTCTCGACAATACTACATCGCATGAATCACGTATAATATGAGCTGTCTGAGATTCCTGACTCAAACCCGGCGTCGTAGTGGACTGGAGCTGGAGGCCGGTGCGGATTGAGTTGTGAACGGGGGTGAAGAGCAAGTAGCGGCGCGAATGAAAATGACAGCTCCTTGCCCCCGTCACCCTGGCAGAGGGAAGACTGATGAGACGCTTCTTCCCAGCAACCCCCGTCTCCATCCGTCATCTCCGTTTAAACTGATTTGCCGGAGAGAACATGTCTCCGTCATCAATTACAGCGGATTTTACCACAACAAAGCTGATCAGATAAAAATATTGCAGAGTTTCGCTCTCCTCCAGTGAACATGTCAAGCAGCCCTCCCTGCCGCGAAGCCGCATGAATAAACTGATTTCCAGGATTTTCAGAGTTGTTGTGTAACAATGTGCCACAGAGTTCAGATTAGACTTGTTTATTCATAAGCTATGATTTCCCTCCCTCCCATATGCAGAGACACACATGTGCTCCAATAAGCTATGTGTATTAGATCATCTCCAGCAGTGCCATCACTCTTGATTATTGATGTGCCACTATTACAGATAATTACCATATGAGCTGATGATGTGACTCCGTGTTTGACTGGGTAAAACTTTATTGCATGAACATATTGATTTGTATGTTACTGATGGCTGAAGTGACATGTGCAGACCTGTTGGCTGCGATGAGAGTTTATTTTTACTATAAGGCTGGTGAGAAGAAAGCTGTTTGCTGGATAATGCTCCATGGTTTAGCAATGCTACAATGGGTTCAGTTATTATCTGTAATATCAAAAAGATCATGTTTGGTGGAATGAGTCAGTAGTTATAACATTTTAGCTTGTTTTGACTCATTGCTCCTATCATCCTGTTTATAAAGAAAATCATAGACTATATATAAAAATGGATGATGCAAGCATAATGTCACCTGCTGGTTTGTGGACTCACGTTTTGAAGCCAGGAGATCAGAGTTTGAACGTGGCCATGTTGGTTGTTTGGATCCAGAAGTGACCACATTTGAGTTCGAAGGGAGGAGTGAGGAGATGGGTCTGACACTTTGAACCTGAGGTCATTACCTAATGCATATGAGAGTAGACTTCAGGTCTGTTCAGATTAGACCTGTACATCAAACTACCGTATTTTCCGGACTATTGACCGCACCTGTCTATAAGCCACTATTGAATTTATTCGAACAGTTTCATGTGGTCCACTCTGACCGGGTCTGATGTGACGATGCTAAATATATCGGCGGCACGGAGTTTGCTAGCTTGTAAAAAGCTAATGAGCTTCGTGCCGCCGATACATGAGAAACACCGGCGTTTAAGTTCAAAGCGTCGGAAAAAGTAGTGGCTTATAGTCCGGAAAATACGGTAATCACATCCCTAAATCTTCTTCTTCTTCTTCTTGTTCTACTAATTATGTTTTTTTTTTTTCAGATGTGCCACCAGATCACTGGTGACGATTTTTGAATTTAAGTCACTCCAATTTTTTTGGAGCCAGCCTCCAGTGGTCATCAGGAGTATTGCGCTTTTTTTGCACTCCTGCATTGGCCTCATTTCTGCACCCCACCTGCTTCCTCCATTACTATTTACAGTCTGTGGTGAAAATCTTCTAATAAGTTCACCAAATCCTGTCTGATCACAATTAACCAGCAGACAAGCAGAGATAGTAATTATCCTGCCATCACAGTGGCGTGCTGAGCAGCTTAATATAGACCAGATAGTTCACTGTGTCCAAAACAGAGAAACACTGAGTACTATGTCGGACTTTGTTTTTTCTGGACAAAAATACAACTCGAAAGTAGAAAGCATCAAACTCAGAAAGCACAAACCTCCATCAAGACATAATCCAGATGTGTCGATGATATAGACTGAACACTGTTGCCCTCTTGTGGTGAAATAGCAACATTACAGAGAGGATATTTCCTTGATTCTTGCATCAATCATTTGTTTAGTTTGGCAATGCTGCGAACAAACCAACAACCAACACAGACAAAAATAAAATTCCCCTGGTGAAGGTAGTGAAAGCAAATATTTAACCATAAGAGTTTTATGAGAGATATAATGAGCCAGTTTTGTTTTATGTGGCCAAATAAAAAAGAATGGTTCTAGCTTAAACTCATTTATTTCTAAGAAAAGAAGAAAAAAAACTTAATAGAATTCAAATTGACAGTATATGTAATGCACTTCAACAATCAGATTAAACAAACTTTCAGATGCATCCATCTCTCCTCTCAGAATCTAAGTCCCATTTGTTGGGAACAAAAAAGCTCCTTTGCATAATCAGATCTATACTCTACTTTATTCTGCCATTGCAAAGACTATTTTTCTTCCTGCTGGACCTGATGGATTTAAGCACTTTAGATATTAGAAAACAACTTGGTCGAGTACATTAAGGTTTCAGAACACCAGATATTTTCAAGAACCACTGAGTTCATTATAAGAGACAGGCGCCAATAAAAGAATAAAAGGAGCTTGCCAACATTAGAGTGAACAAATAAGGTGACATAAGATAATTATTCTACTTTGCTGTCATGCATACATCACCCTGTTTGAGATGTGTGACACTAGATATGACAGAAACATCAACATTACAGATTTATAACAGAATAATTGTTGGAGGTGAGTAGCGCAGATATGGCTGCAGTTTCCTAGCAGCAACCCCGGCTTTCAGGGAAAGATGAGTAAAATTGGACAGAGATTGGATCTGACAAATTGAGCAGCTGAGGTTGAAAGAACAACACTCTGTCGGGCTCTGCTGCTTGGATTTGTAGCTGTTGCAGATGGCTACTAAATGACTTTACTCTGTTCCCAGTAGAGCTGCTGATTGCCACGAGAAAACTGACAGTAGGTACTTGTAAAAGTCAGTCCACATTCCATCTAGTGAGTATTCAACAAAGCATCGTGCACCACAGTGCATGTACTCTTATAAATGGACACCACAGTTTCACCTGAATATGAGTTATTGACATTTTATAAACTCTAACTTCACACACCCTAAAAATACTGTTTTTTCAACCCACACCTGGGTAAATATTGGACAAACCACACAATGTTGGGTAAAAACAACAAGATTTGGGATAAAAACTATAACATGTTGGGTAAAAATTATAAAATTTTGCATAAAAACTACAAAATGTTGGGGATAAACAACACAACATTGGATAAAAACAAAATGTAAAAACAACAAAATGTTGGGTAAAACTACAAAATGTTGGGTAAAAACACCACAATGTTGGAAAAAAAACAACCAAATGTTACATAAAAACACCACAACGTTGGATAAAACAGTAAAAACTCTAAAATATTGGGTAAAAATAACACAACGTTGGATAAAAACAACCAAATGTTACATAAAAACACCACAACGTTGGATAAAACAGTAAAAACCCTAAAATATTGGGTAAAAATAACACAACGTTGGATAAAAACAACCAAATGTTACATAAAAACACCACAACATTGGATAAAACAACACAATGTTAAGTAAAAACTATAAAATGTTGGGTAAAAACAACACAACGTTGGATAAAAACAACCAAATGTTATATAAAAACACCACAACATTGGATAAAAAAACAAAATATTAAGTAAAAACTATAAAATGTTGGGTAAAAACTACAAAATGTTGGATAAAAACAACCAAATGTTACATAAAAACAACAAAACACCGTGTGAAAAAAACCACAATGTTGGGTAAAAACAATACTATACTCGGTAAAACAGTCCATCTAATTCTGGGTTGAATTAACACAGCATATAGTCAGTCCAATATTTCAGAGTGTGAAACAGTGTCTATAAAGTTTCCGATAATAGCTGTGGCCTTTTCTTTTTTCTTTTTTTTTTAAGAGTACTAAGGTTTCTCTAATAAACTTTATCAACTTGACAAGACAAGAACAAGTGGAGTCATGTAATTGATTTAGTGATAAAGACAAAGCGAATTGAGAAGTGGGAATAACAAACCTCGACTCACAGAGACACAAACAGACAGCAGGGGTCCACCATCACCAGCATTACACAGGGCGTCCTGCTGAGTAAGGATGTTCACCATCTCCAGGGTGGAGGAGTGGATCAGACTTGTTTGGGTGCTGAACTGAATTTAAACAGGATCCAAGAACAATTACATAAATCACTGCGACTGGCTGCTGATATGAAAGAAACATTTAATTGGGCCTTTTTGTCTGTGGTTTCTCATTTCTGTTGGATAAAATATTATTATACTTGGCAGGTAATTACTACAGCAATTTGTCAGATCAACAAAACCATTTTGTTGGGAGGTATCACACAATCTTTGTCAATGTCTTTTTTTATTGTTGTATTTTAAATAAAAGTTTACCACACAGTAAAACCTGATTTGCAACATTAGATGACCTAGCATGCTCTGTGGCTTTAGTCCATAGACCAGATAAAATGGATGAACCTAATGTGACCTGTTGCTTTGTGGACTCCAGGAGTTTGGCATTTGAACATGGCCATGTTGGTTGTTTGCAGCCAGAAGTGACCATATTTGGATATGAAGGGAGGTGTGAGGAGGCGGGTCTGACCTTTGAACCCCAGGACACTTCCTAATGTGGATGAGACTGGAGTACAGGTCTGGTCTCATTGGAGACATGATTGAAAATGTTGATTTTTGAAAGGAAGTCAACTGCAGTTTTTTGGAGCAAGTACCTAGTGGCCGTCAGGGGTATTACACCTTTTGTGTTGACCTCATTTTTAAGAATCAGATCCTTCATCTATTTCTTTATATAATCCCAAAAGTACGATCAAATGTAAATGTTATACTGAAAAAAGCACATCCATTTAAACAGTAGAATAATTAAACCAGGGTAGTGCCAGTACTAGGGTTAGAGTTTTGGTTAGACAGGACCTAGAGACTCGAAAACAAGTCCTATCCCTTCATTTTCAGGCGCGCACTTCACGGTGGTACCACCCCCAAGTCCTAGAGAGGTCCAGCTCTGGAGCTATGAGCCAGTGATAGTGCCAGGATTAGGGTTGGGGGGCTAGGGTTAGGGTTTCGGTTTAAAGAGGACCTAGAGACTCGAAACCAAGTCCTACCCCCCCCTCCCCAACTTTCAGGTGCGCGCTTCGCAGCGGTACCACCCCCATGTCCGAGGGAGGTCTGGTTCTGGAGCTAGTTTAAACCAGGTTAGTGCCAGGACTAGGGTTAGGATTGGGGGCTAGGCTTTTGGTTTACAGAGGACCTAGAGACTCGAAACTACGTCCTACCCCCCCCATTTTCAAGTGCGCGCTTTGCGGTGGTACCACCCCCATGTCCAATGGAGGTCCGGTTCCGGAGCTATGAGCCAGTTCAAACCAGGGGTAGTGCCAGGACTAGGGTCAGGTAAAGATATAAACACATTACGCTTAAGGAGTGCTCCAAAATGATCAATTTGTGACTGTAAAATCTTCCCAAATTCCCATATATTTGTTTGACTTGTATAAAAACACTTTAAAAGAAACTTAAAACAGATAAAAATGCTATAAAAAGAATCCCTGTTGGGGCCTAAAAAAAAAAAAAAAAAAAAAAGGAGGGGAATAAAGGGGGGGTTGGGGGTTGAGAAAGACAGAGGGAGGTAATGTAGGGGTAGGTAGGATAGGGGAAGGAAGTGTTAAGGTTAAGAAAGACAGGAGGAGGGGCTGTTGAGGTTAGGAAAGGGAGGGGGAGGGACTGTTAACATCAGGGAAGACAGGGGGCGGGGCTGTTGAGGTTAGGGAAGAGCTGGTTTAACTTGCAGTCGACACACAGGTAATGATAGTCAGCACTGAGGTAGTTTAGGGAAAGACTATTTGGTTCCCTTAATTGTTTAGTCATGCTGTGTTTCCTCCTCCCGTGGCACTGCCTTGTGGATTGCATGAAAATTGTTGAGTCCAGCAGTTTATTAACCTTTCCTCCTGCTCTAGTCCTGTGGTCCAGAGGCAGGTAGAGCAGCTTCCTGTTCAAATCACCGCGGAGGGTCCCCTTTGGATGAGTAAAACAGAACACTTTCTGTCTTTTGGTGGAGCCATTGGGGATACAAGCTAAATTACATGTGGGCCAGAGCGAGATCACAGTGAATTATTTATGTGCTTCCTGCCCTGTGCCCCGCTCATCTCGGTATGGCATTGTAAGGGTAGCAGAGTCAGGCCAGGACATGCCTTCAAGCTGTTATTACAACACAGTGCTCCTCAGGCAGCCATCATAGCAATCGATACGCTCTCTCCCCTGCAGGGTTTTACTCGACTTTGAAAGCAATACATGGGGGATGAGTTGTGTAACGAAAAAGATGTTATTAAATCACCATGGTGGGCCTCTCTCTCTTTTTTTTTAAGATATAAGTTTGTTAATTTTTTTGTTTCAAGCAGGTGATGAAGTCATTGTTTCACTGTTTACAGCCATGAGTGAGATTAGCCATTTATAGAGTGAAATTCAATTATTTCCTCCAAGCAATCCATTGCATTTCAAAGATTATTGGACAACAGTCTCTCCTCCCTCTGACATTGACACAGATACATTGTGGAAGTGATTGGATTGTTGGATGTGGGTAAATTGGTTTGGCCGCGAGTGTTGTGTCCTCAGAGCAGAGCTGGAGGACAGGCACTGAGGGAAGGAGATAAGGGACAATGGCACCTGATGAAGATGATGGCTAAAGGGGAAGTCTCGGGATAGAGCACAACATGTTATGTTTGTCTTCTCAAGACCACGGCTAATCCGATTACTGTCTCCATGCACTGTGGGATGTCATCTGAGTTGGGTGCAATAACACAGCCCAGATGTACGTGACTCAGGCTCAGGGCTGTGTTTTGATGCCGGTGTGATTTGCTCGGAGGGAGTGTGGATAATAATTTATTTTGCTGCGAGGTATGAAGAGGCCCACAGTGATATTCAATTCTTGAAGGGAAATTCTCGGTATAGATGCTAAGAGATGAAAAAGGCCTTAAGCAAGCCAGAAATAAAATTTAAAAAACAACAACAACTATGCTATGCTACAAAGCAAAAATGCTGTCTCTGTGTATGTGGTTTGGATTGGTTTTTTTTTGACATTTTAAAACATTAAAGTAGCATTAAAATGTCTGATACTCTTTGAAATGTAGCTACCGTATTTTCCGGACTATTGAGCGCACCTGTCTATAAGCCGCTATTGAATTTATTTGAACAGTTTCATGTGGTCCACTCTGACCAGGTCTGATGTGACGAGGCCAAATGTATCGGCGGCACGGAGCTTGCTAGCTTGTAAAAAGCCAACGACCTTCACGCTGCCGATACATGAGAAACACCGGTGTTTAAGTTCAAAGCACTGGAAAAAAGTAGCGGCTTATAGTCCAGAAAATACGGTACTAATATTTCTCAAATAACATATACAGCTAAAATTCACTCTATTGACTTAAAGATTATGTGAGATTAACTTAATTAAGTGGCTGTTAAAATGTATTTAAATAACTAGAAAGCACTCGGAGAGCACAGACCTCTGCAAAGGTATAATCCAGATATGCTAGTGGTCTAGACTGAGCACTGCTGCCCTCTTGTGGTGAAACAGAAACACTCTTATTAAAACATCGATCCTTTATAAAGCTGTAAATTTGTCTTAATAAGTGAAAGCAAAGATGTGAATAAACACGAGTTTGCATCTGCACAAGTGGAAGAAGTTTTAAATTGAGGAGAAATTTGGCGGCATTGAGATTTCATGACGTCACTGAGGAGCAGAAATGGAGGACAAGCTAATCGTTGCCGTCTGTGGTTGTTCAGAGTTTCATGACACTCTGCATTGGATAAAATCATTTCTGGGACTTACTCTACAGGTAAAAAGCAGGAATAACTATAATCTTGTTCATTGTTGACGGTAGAAGAGGCGGTTGTTATGGTTTCGGTTATGGAGTACTCCTATTGGCTGCTAAGGACGAATACTTACATTTTGCAAAATCTAACTAACATGAGGTCAAACTTCACCTTGACAACATAAAAGATAAGCATTTTTTTCAGGAGTTTATTTGGAGAGGATCGCTTCCTGTAATGATTTATTCCTTGTGTAATACCCCATCTCTCAAAAATATGTCGTCAGTATCTCATCAGTAGTTTTTCAGTGATGTTGTGGACAAACAAACAAGTCAACAAACCAACAATAGCAAAAACATAACCTCCTTGGTGGAGATATGAAAACATGTAATGTTGGACTTTCATCAAGCAGCTAGAACCCATGACTTCACATAAATATCAAGGCTGCAGGAGTGGTCATCATATCGATTTCACAAGCTGATAATTATTTGCAGGTCTTTCCAGTTCTTCCTTTCTGTGTAGACATGGCTGACAGCACAGTGTATGTTTGCAATACATCTCTTTTTATTCATGTTAAACATAGTGTCTCAGATTAATGTAAAATAAAGGTGTAGCCTCAGTCACCTGCTACAACATGTCTCTACATCTCTGCACAGCACAGCTTGGGAAAAAATGATAAAACAGACGAAATAAAGTAACGCTAAATTGTTTTCAGTTTCAGGATGCTGACAGCTTTCTTTTGTTTGCTCCACTTTGTTTGACTGCCTGTCAACAGATATTACCTTTACTTGTCGACAGCTAACATTGTGCTAAAAGTAAATTATTCTTTTTGATCACTGAATTGTGCAGAGAAGTTTCAGATGTTAATGAACATTTAGTTGAACAAAAGAATAAAAACGAAACCCACACACACACGGATTGAGATTTTAAAGATGAAATACACTTTTTTTCTTGTTTCTTGCCGTTTAACTAAATGAGTCACAGGAGGTAAGAATAGAGAAGAACGCTGTGGATGTATCACTTCTAATTATAGAACAGGTTAGTGTTTCATTTTCACTTATTTTCACATCTTTGAAGAGAAAAGGTCTCTGAAGACCCACGTCAACGATCTGTTTTTAAAATAGCACTCACGAGATCTTAGTAATTACTTACAGAGTTTTAACGAAACTGTTGAAAACGATCTACAGGAGGCCTGCAGTGCTTATTGCTTTATGTGAAATCTGCATCAGCGCACAGAGATTTCTAAACAACGCAGTCGAATCTCATTAGAAGTTTTAACAAAGTGCTCCCACACTTCAACAGTCTTCCACCCTGCAAAGATGAAAATTGCCAGCATGGATCACATCTGCTGAATGCATTAATCAGCTTCATCTGATTATGAATGTACCAGCTATTCATCCACTTAGATGAATATGGAAAGACAAGGATCAGACACAGAACATTAACTGTCTCGGTGAAGAACATCTGCGTAGAACTTTATGATTTGTTGTTTATTACACCACTATCAGAGGCGGGTGTGTTATCAGCTGAGTCCCTGCCGATTGAATACTGATTCAAACAGAAGCAATTTAACTGAAGCTGACTGGACTAATAAACCCTCCAATTTAACAGTG
Organism: Pseudochromis fuscus; assembly: GCA_900323345.1. NCBI lineage: Eukaryota > Metazoa > Chordata > Actinopteri > Pseudochromidae > Pseudochromis > Pseudochromis fuscus. The sequence continues at coordinate 46,648 of OOFC01051382.1, forward strand.
ACAGCTCCCCAGTAAGTCACGTAACATGCATCTTCGGCTGCAGGCTTGGCACAGAAACAACTTGGTTTGATTGACATGTCTGATCTCCAATGACAGTACACATTGGGTAATATCCTTATGTTAAAGGGTTCGACCCGCCTCCTCACTCCTCCGTTAATGTCCAAATATGGTCATTTTTGGTTCTAGACCACCAACATGGCGACATTCACACCCACAATCAATCAGTGGGTGACATATACAGTTTATAGGTCTAACCCACCATGAGTAGCTTCTGCATGATGAGCCCGTCATGTCAGAGCATTTCAACCAATCAGAAAAACTCATTCCCCCTTCACTTTTTCTAATTGGTTGAAATATTTAACCAGCCGTCATGATGCCCCCATTCATTTATGTCACCATGTATCTTCTAAACCAGTGGTTCCCAACCCTGGTCCTCGGGGGAACACTGTCCTGCATGTTTTAGATGTTTCCCTCTTCAACACACCTGATTCAAATGATCAGCTCATCATGCAGAAGCCTGATAAGGATCCTGGCAGTTCAGGGAGGAGCCAGTGTCTGGTCACAACCTTTTTACCAGCACTTCACCTTAAGATGTTACTTAAACCGTGGGCTTGTGTGTAACCTGCCCAAACCAACTGTACACATTTTACTAATGATGATGTTGCTATGGAAGAAAAAACAATGATGGCAGCTTCAGAGCGACAGCAGGAAGAAAAAACTGGCAAGACCTCTTTAACACCTCACTTTTGAAATCAGGATTTGGCTTTGTTAGGATTTAATAGGATATGTGATTTGTCTCTGCCAGATTTTAAAAGTGTTGACAACAAAAACAGATTCAGAGCATAAAATCGTACTAAAACTGCTATAATCCTCAACAATAAACACAGCGAAACCCTACAAATCATTGCCTTTTAATAGAGCAGTGTTGTGGATGTATGTCAAAATGCTCATACAGTGTAGATACACATGCAACACGCAGCAGCAGCAGCTACAGTAGGACCAGGCTCCATTTGAGAAGCCCCAGCTGACAGTTTATCCAATTATGGCCACAGAAACAGTGGTTACAAGGGAGTCAACTCTGAAATTGCCTGGTGTGATTCAATGTGGCCCACGCGACATGTGTAAAATTGACAGTGTGATTTCTGACTGGGTTCCCAGCTGAAATTACCTCCCACAGGACTCTGTGGCTTCAGAACCCTGGGCTGTCTGCCAGCCGAGGTGAACACTGTATGGTGTTGGAGGCAGTTTGCTTCCACAGCAGAAATCAGTGGTGAAAGCAGAGTGAGTGATGTTTAGAGACAGTAAAGACCAGCTTTCAGTATCGGACTGGCTGTTTGAAGCACAAGTGTATATCTGTCTTTACACATCATAGAAATTACAAGAATTCAAACCCTGTTTCTCATGTTTCTGTGTTGAATTAACTATAATTATAGACTGTTTTTTTTTTTTTAATGATTTTTGGGGGTCGTAGTTTTTGCTGTTAAAACTATAGGTAGTGTGGATGAATTTTTAGTGGAACTTTTTTTTTTTAATTAATTGCATGGTTATTAATTAACACCCACCAAAAACCCCTTCTCTACAGTTATACAATGCTTGCAGGAGACAGGGATGTCTGGGCCTCTCTGCTCTGCCTATTGTCACCACAGAGAATGGATAGATGATTTTATTAATCAAGTCATTAATTAACACCCACCCAAACCCTTTTTTTCCACAGTTGCATTGTTCGTTTACTCCTGAAAGCTGCATCTGTCCAGTACTATTCTCCAGTGAAATTAATCAGGGAAGTCATGTACACAACAGTCTCTGTGTTAAACTGTAAAATAAGGAAGTGCGGATGCATGAATGCCAAAAGACTCTTCGTTGTTCAAAGCACATTAGTTAATATTGATATACTGTCAGTGTCTTCAAATCACAGAGGTTGTAGTTATTTGTTCCTTGGGTAATGTATAATATTCATAGACTGTATAAAAGTGGATCTAAAAAAATGAAGCAAAGCCTGAAGTGCAAAAAAAGTGCAATACCACCGATGGCCACTAGATGCCTCATTGAGTAGAGAGTTGCTTTGATTGACAGGTCTGATCTCACATGATTTACAGGTGGTCTGGAGGCTCATTCACTGGTGAACAACTCCAATCTCATTCACATTGGACAGTGTCCAGGTTCAAGGGTCAGACCCGCCTCCTTACTCCTTCCTTCATATCCAAATATGGTCACTTCCTACTCCACAGGACCATCATGGTGCCAAACTCCTGTTTTCAAAATGTCCACAAACCAACGAGTGATGTTTAATCCTGACTCTGTTCATCTCTTACATACAATCTATGTAGCTGCTATTGAACTTTCCAATCACTCAGATACGTGACTTCTTACCCATTCAACACGGTACAAACACCTTCTCTTGATCATTTGAACATATGAGAGAATTAATATGATCTTTTCACGAATATGAAATACTAACAACATACTTGAAAAACCAGGTGAAATAATCCAGGAGTGATAGAGTGATGTTTCCTGCAACAATTTACTCAAATGAGGAAAATATCGCAATGTGGGTGGAGACAAAAATACAATCACTCTCAAGCTAGTAGATTAAGGTCACTGAACAAGTCACTGATAATATCAATTAATATGACTTTCTAGTATTTCACCCTTGATACCATAGCAAGATTTTTACTGTTTTTAAACCATCCTGGTCACAGAGTTTTAATCTTATCACAGATGATGATTTTTCTGACTTTTAAATCCAAAAATAAAAGACTAGTGTACTATCCTTTAACTTTTCACATGACCTAATTAACTTCTCAAACAGATGAAAATATAAGCCTACTTTAAATGGGGACTTGTTACCTAATAAATTAAGGCCCCGGGCACTGTTTGAGCAAATGTGATAAAACTAAAACTTCTTCTCTGCCGTCATTACAGTTTTGATCAAATAAAGTTCAGTAAGTCCAAACACCAAGGACATACCGATTTCTTGGCAAAGATGAATTTTAATTCCAGTTAGACTTCAAAGACATCTGGCAGGGAGGGAAACTTGGTCAAACAGTAATTTAATAGCACATTTCTGTGTCACAGGTGTGTGTGTGTGTGCGTGTGTGTGTGCGCGTTTGAAAGTTTTTAATAATGTTCTTACCAAGAAAGTTGACTATCTCCCAAAAAGTCCTCTCACATCCTGTTTACACCTGCTTTTAAAATACTTTTTGGTGTTCAGATCGCAAGTGGACAGCCGAGACACATCTTTGTTCACACCTGTATTTGACATGCGTCTCTACACCGTCCACTCGACCCCTTGTGTTCAGATGACGAAGGAGACCGAACACGAGACCAGCGGCATTTTCCTGTTACGTCCTTATCGGAGATGCATCAGGACAACAACATATGTTGTCGGATGCGTCCCAGACCCTCTCTGTGTTACCCCCTTTTCCACCAAGAAGAACCAGGTGCTAGTTTGGTGACAGTGCTGGATCTGGAGCTTAGTTGGTTCAAATGTTGTTCCTCCTCCTGAAAACTGATTTGCTTTTCCATCAGCAAGGAGACAAGTTGGAGCCACGTCATTGCGTCACCGTAAAGCGTCAGGACATCACTGCATATGTCGCCGTTTTAGTCTTTTTTGTCCGACCACTGCTGCAGCGTCCCAGCTCTTTCTTATAGCCCCTGTGTCTATATTGAGTTTTTACAGTTTATTAAGGAGCTGGTCGAGGCTCCGCTCATGTCCAGCTGCAGCCACCTCCAGCTGGATCCTCTCAAAGACCAGCTTGGTCCAAGAGGCTCCTTCAGCAGAAGACCACGGTACCATTGCTGCTTTAATTTAGCGTCCATATTTAGTTGATTTCACTACTCTCCTCACTAGTTTGAAAAATGGTGGTTCTGTGTATACACAGTTGCTCATTGGTCACCAACCCCCAGCCCCTGACGTAGTCGGTGCTTAGTCAGGGTTTAGCTCTGGACCAGCAAAGAGTCAGTACTTGCTAAGCATCAGTTTTTAGCACCTGGAGTCGGTGCTGACCCTGTGGAAACACAAGGAACTGGTGCTAAGTCAGGCACTAGCTCCGGACTAACACTGGAACCAGCTCAGTGGAAAACGGGTATATGTGGTTTGAGTGATAGGACCTCAATGGGGGGGGGTGTTTACACTGGTACTTAGCACTGTCCACTTGTGATCTGATCACCCCAAGATGCATCTTAAAACCAAGTGTAAACAGTTTCACCTTCTTATTTACTAGAAAACAGCAGTTTGTGAAGTGATACTCTTAACCTGGCATAAAATACCCCTGCAGCACGACTCCTGCTCTAAAATGTATGAGAGGCTGCTGCAAAGGGCTTAAACTCCCGTCTTCTTTGGTAATAAATAGAGAATGTGCTTTGCTGTGAAGCTGGCATGCAGCGGGCACAACTCCCTTTAAAAAGCACTTTTTTTTTTTTGCCTTTGTCAAAGTCGCAGTTGCCATGCAGAATATTCATCAGTTCGCCTGAAATCTGACGCCCCTTTTGATGTGCCTGAAGCTTACACTGATTTGCTGTGAAGACGTTCCTCTCATTAGAAATTCTTTAAACTCTCAGCCTCAAATCGCATTAGCCGAGCATGGCAGAGTCCCCGGTGATGCAACCCCACACAGTTCACTGTACGAGTGCACCTACTGCGCGCTGGGGAAGGAGCTTTTTATCAATGCGCACCCTCAGGAAACGAACGAGGAAGTGCGCCCGGGAAGTTGTTTTTGCTCTCGTCTCGTCTGTTTACCCTCTCAAGGTCAGCGGAGTCAGACGTGCATATTGATGATGGAGATGATAGTTTGTCCCGCGCATCGCATCTGCCCCAGAGCAAGTGGTAATCAATGCAGGGAGGAAAACAAATTAGCTTGAAAAAAATGTGTGGCAATTGAAGCCAATCAAAGCGTGAGGATGCACACTCAATTCCACACGAACACTCCAACGCCTTAAAACCATTTCCACAGGGTCATTTAAGAAACACAAGTGCAATGTGTGCAGATTTTTCTTGTTTTTCGTCGGACAAACACAAAAAAAACAAAGTCCCAATAAGTGTTCCAGCTTGCTGAGTCAATAATGCATAGAGCTGGGTAAATAATTGATCACACGCTTTATATACTTTCACTTCTTCTCTGTGTTGAATAATTGAGGGAGGGGGATTGTTATCTTCTGGGGTACCCCGGGGTTCCTGCTTCCCCACAGCAGATGGAGATGTTTTACATTTCCAAGAGCCAGTTTCAACAAGGAGACCAGTGTTTTGGGATTAGTGTCCGCCTCCCAGATTCAGGGAGAGTTACATCACTGCTGCAGTCACATCAGACACCACGTGAGTGAGAACGGGTCAAATAAGGTAACGTGACATGAGAGCATTATTCATAAACGTCTTTGAAAACCGTATCAACCTCCTGATAATCAAGCTCACTTCAACTTCAAAACCTGATATGACCTATCTGCCAGACATGTCTCTTCCCAGACATGGTTCCCACCCAGTGTACTTTACTTTGATTTGCAGAGTAGTGAAAAATAATTTAAATCATCTGCCTTCATCATGTTGCTTCCAGCTGAGAGATGTATGCAGTGGTGGACAAAGTACTCAACTTCAGTACTTGAGTCAAAGTACTGATACTCAAGGTCAAATCTTACTCAAGCACAAATAAAAGTTATTGATCAAAATATTACTCAAGTTAAAGTACTAAAGTACTTACCTTTAAAAATACTTAAACATTCAACAGTACAAAGTACAAAGTACATTTTCTAATATCAGTACATTGCTGTATTGTTCTCAGTGCCCGAATCAATCCCCGACTAACGTCTGCTTCCTGTTAATGTGGTATTTTAATCTGAAAGGGCTTCGATGAAAAGAAAACTCCTTCCTGCAGAGTGTGCATAATACTTTGTTGGTTGACTGTTCGGTCTTGCTTTTTTGTTTTCAAATTTCCCATTGAGAGGCTAACATGCTGTTTAGCGTTAAAAAAAACCAAAAAATGACAAAACCGTGCTGTTTCCTGTCTTCTCTCTTTATAATTCGATTCTGCTGCTGGTCACTTCCTGCTGATTTGGTCATGCGCGACGGTAACTCTACCTGGACAAACTGCCTGAAACACATTGCCAACATAGACTGTATATAAAGTAAGTAACCACACACTTCCTGGGAATGTAGTGGAGTCCAAAGTACAATATTTGCCTTTGAAATGTAGCAAAGTCACAAGTTTCCAAAAAAACGAATACTCAAGAAATGTACAGACACTCAAAAAATGTACGCAAGTACAGTACTCAAGTAAATGTACTCTGTTACTCTTCACTACTGGATATATGTAATGAGAGCTTGTAAGATTTTATAGAATGAGGGTCTTTGCTCTTTTCTGGATGATTGAGGGAGTTCTGATTTTACAAATCAGTAAAAGTTGGTAACTGCAGGGATATTGTTTTTATTATGCCAGTTTTGGAGCAAATGACAACATTTAAGGTACCTTGTTTTGTTTTTGACCACTAGCAGCTATGCAACAGTATGAATCTGTATTAAGATTAAATCATACGTTATATATTAAAATAGATGAAGCAAAAATGAGGACCCAAAATGTAACGTCTTGAATTGTTCTAAAAAAACCAAAACAAAACAAATGTAATAAAACCTGAAATATAATAACTAGTCAATAATTTAACAAAAGTGCTGAGCCTGAAATGTAATTGAAAAAAAAATGTAATAAAACCCAAAATGTAAGAAGTTGTTACATTTTGGGGATAGTTTTAACTTTTTGGGCTCAGCATCTTGTTACGTTACGTTACCACTTATTACATTTTTGGGTTTGTTACATTTTTTTTATTACATTTCGGGCTCAGCAGTTTTGTGACATTATTGACCAGTTATTACATTTTGGGTTTTATTACTTTTTTTTTTATGATAATTTGGTCAGTGTCACATATCGGGCTCTAACAAGACCAATGGAGAGGTGCAATACTCCCGATTGCCACTAGATGCTGGCTCCAAAAAAGCTCCAATTGAATAGCTTTGTCCTCTTAAATATGTTTTGTATAAAGGCCAGCCCTCTCATACGGGACTGGTTCAAAATGAGACCTATTACCTTCAGCAATTGAGCTCAAAAAAGGCCCCAGAAATTTGTTGTGCAGTAATGGCGTCTATATTCAAAACTGAAATACAGTATTTTGCATGATTTCTATGACTACTCTGTGTATGCTCTGCAAAATAGACGATTAAAGAAAAGTGAGTAGTTAGTGAAACTGTCCAGTTGTAGTAAAACAGCCCTCTGTAATTCATCCTGCTTGTCCAACATGTCTCTGCTGGATTCCTCCTTGCTGTTGCCCTGTGCCTGAACTGAGGCGTGTGGTTTGGTGATGTTATGAAACATCCATCAATAATAGATCTGTTTCTATCTCAAACCCTTTTAACCCTGTTAGATGTTCCAGTGTGTAATCTGTTAGTCGTAGATGTCTTTAAAAATATGTCAGAGATTCTAGTTTTTATTTTCTAAATTTTAGGTTGAATGTATCTATAAATGTTTGGTCTTTTTTCAAAATTTCATGTAGCATGTTAGCTCGACACTCTCTGTACTGGTAAGGGAAAGATAGTTAAATACTACAACAAACATGCTTTGCTCAGAAATTATGCTATTGCAGAAGAGCAAAGAAGTGCAGTACTCCCAACGACCACTAGATGCTGGCTCAAGAGAACTCCAGTTGACTTAAATTCAAAAATGGTCATTTTCAATGATGAAATACTCAATGAATAAATTTTTTCTACAAGCTATTCTGATGTCATTAGTCTTCTTCTCAGTGATCCCCCAGTGATCAATAAATAAAACTTAGGGTTCGAAGAGACTTAGGACTTAGGGGTTGAATTAGTTTGATTGACAGGTCTGATCAACAGTGAGACCTCCAACTAGACCTGAAGTCGAGGCTTATACACATTGGGTAGCGTCCTTGGTTTAAAGGGTCAAACCCGCCTCCTCACTCCTCCCTTCATATCCAAATTTGCTCAATTCTGGCATCAAACACCCATTGTGGTGACATTTAAATACCGATCTCCTGGCTTCACAATGTCCACAAACCAACAGGTGACATCATGTTAGCTTTGTCCATTCTATATACAGTGTATGGTCAAAACATCTTGAATGTATTGATAAGATGTCTTGAGTTTTTTTAAGTAACCGCAATGACCACAACTTGGACCACGACTTGAAGCTTTTCAAGTAATTGGCACATTAAAGTCCACGTATCGAACAATACAGATGACCAGAGACAGGGTTTCTCGTTGTTTGTTGCACTTGTTTGATTTCTTTGTGAACTTTAAAGTGTAATGAATTATGCCTCCAGTTAACAGCAGGTGAAGACCCAGACTAGGGTTAGGGTTGGGGACTAGGGTTAGGGTTTAGACAGGACCTAGAGACTTGAAACCAAGTTCTACCCCACCCATTTTGAGGTGCGCACTTCATGGGGGTACCACCCCCAAGTCCGAGGGAGGTCCGGTTCCAGAGCTACGCATGGTCCAGTGTCTAAATCAGGGGGTATCTCGGGAACTGAAGGTTGTAGGGACACGGGAGAGAGACTGGCATCCTCAGTGTGGTCAAATTAGGCCCGATGGATCCTGTTTCCAAGTTGGTCCAAGTGGGACCACCCTTTCCTTCCCGAGCTATCGGAAAGGAAAGGGTGGTCCCTTATGCACACGGCCGGCAGAGCGAAAATGTTGCCAAGTGTACTACTGCTGTCATGAACTGGCGACCTCACCACACATAAGTAACAGCCAATAGCAGTACACCTTTAAGTAACTGCGATGACCACGACTTCCACCATCAACAATCAATGAGATCTCACGTTACTGCTTTTTAGCTTTTGTGGAAGTCCCAGAAACGGGAGAAAAACTCGTCCCTAATTTACATTTCCTGTAACCTTTTAGCCTGACACTGTACATGTAAGAGAAAGACTAAAAATCACTTCTCTTTCATTAGAGCATCACAGCAGGTGTTTCAGGGGTTTATATGTCCAAAACCTTTGTAACTTTTTACCGTATTTTCAAGAGTATAAGCCGCTACATTTTTCCAACGCTTTGAACTTAAACACCAATGTTTCTCATGTATCGGCGGCACGAAGCTCGTTGGCTTTTTGACAAGCTAGCAAGCTCCGTGCCGTCGATACATTTAGCGTCATCACATCAGACCCGGTCAGAGTGGACCACATGAAACTGTTCGAATAAATTCTATAGCAGCTTATAGACAGGTGTGCTCAATAGTCCGTAAAATACGGTAATTGAAGTTAAAACAGATGATGTTTGTCTTCATAAGTTCCCTGTGCTGACAGACAGCAACATTCACAGGATGTGAAAAAAAGCTGTGGATTGAAGTGACAACAGGGTGAATGTTGAGGGTTTATGGAGCAGCTCCAGTGTTGTGCAGGTTCACACTTCGCAACAGTTCAGTTCACACAGATTAAAATTAACCTGTTAATGTTCACTTCTTCCTGGTTTTGATTAAATGTTTCTTTAGCAGCTATTTTGTTTCAGTCGAAGCTGCCCTTACTGATCCATCCCTCCCCAGCCCCCAGTCCTTTACACATGGTTGCTGCTCACATTCATAAGTTATTGTATGTTACACTGTCACCTGTCCAGATCTGAGCCTCTTTACCCTGGGTGTGGAGACTCCTGGCTTTCCCCTACCCCTTAAAAACTCACAATGTCACCTGTACAAACCATCCTGACTGCCTCAGTAAAATATTATACATGTCTTTTTAAATGTGTGTGTGTGGGAAGGTGCCAGCGAGTTGTAGCGTTGAGATTAACGAGAGCTCGGGGGGGCAGACTTGCCAGGCAGCTGACAGGTTCTCACACACACATATTTTCGCAGTTTCATTTCCACACTTTCCAAAGTCTTAATTAAGTGACGTTACCTGTGAAATGTGGCTCACAGTGGTGTTATGACTGCTGTTTTATTGTACAAATCCTTATAATTCTGCCTCTTCTGCTATCAGTCAGGGCAGCAGCTGCACAGCAGTAAAGTGCTTTATGGGACCATATTTGTCTATAATGTGATGCGTTTAAGACCGTCTGGCTCGGATCCAAATGTCCAATCCAAAAGGCTCTTTATTTTGCTATCTGAAGGGAGGCCGTGCGTTTATGTGTGTTTTCTGTGTAACATCCTCCTGATGATTCACCAACTGACACTGTGACTGTACACATCACTTCTTGGCTCACATAGTAACATTTAAAGATTCTCAAATGCAGTCAACTTGGAAACTTGCCACACATGCCGACTCATTTCGGCTCTATGGATTTACGATACGATAAAAAAAAAAATCTCTAAAGGGTTGGATCGTGTTTTCAAGGCTGCTCTTATCAGACGTTTTATAATGACCGACTAAAAGCCGATCAATCTGTGGAGTAGCTACTGTAAATCTGAGACCATTCATCATATAGAAAAACACTTGCTGGGAATATTTTGCATGGGACAAACATTTTTCATACAACCAATCAACATTTAACTCCGCTCCCCAATCTATATACCTGCTTCTTCTACTAATGATTTAATTTGATGACAATTTAATGGAGGAGAATAAGTTTTTTTGTAGTATTTACCAGTATCTTTTACCTGTACACAGTAGTTAAGCTAAAAGGTTACATGAAATCTACTCAAAAAAATTTATCTACACATTCAAGATGTTTTGAGCATGCACAGTACACCATTATGTTGGTAGTTTGGGGCCAGAAGTGACCATATTTGGATATGAAAGGAGGAAAGAGGAGGTGGGTCTTACTCTTGAACCCAAGGACACTGTCCAATGTGGAGACGTATCGATTAAACTTCCCCTATTTGAAGCCTAATATCTACTTAATCACTAATAAGAAGAATTAACTGTGGCTAATGACATCATAATTACTTGTATTTCATGATTGTAAATGACCATTTTTGCACTGAAGTCAATTGAAGCTGGATCTACTGGTCATTGGGAGTGTTGCACTTTTTTCACTTTTGCATTGACCTTATTTATGAAAACCTATTGCTCTGTCCATCTCTATGCTGAAGCTCTGGGTTATATACTTTGTTTAATGTCACTGTCCTGGACACTAACTCTGTAAAACAAAAAAAGATGAGGACTAATCTCCCAGCCCTCAGTCGCTGCAGCCGAGAGTAAACTGGCCGGTTGCCAGACGTGATTGTGTGTATAAATGTAACACTTCATCCCCTGCAGCTGCTCGCTCAGGCCTTTGCTGTAAATAAGAACCTCTTTTTCAAATTGCTTGGTTTAGAGTTTTTTGTTACCCTCCTAATCCTGTCACATCTGTGTTTTCTGTGAAATCATCTGTGAAAAATGGCTTTTGTTTTGCTTTGTCATATTTCATTTGTTTCTTTTGTACCGTAACTCTGTTCAATGCAGTTATTGCCTCAAATGGCTACAGCGGGACCCTATTACATTACATATTACATTATATTAGGATGAGTGTTAGCAGATAAAATTGTGCCAATATTCTTTTATATTCAATATTGTGGTGAATTTAAAGTAGTAATCACTGTTGTGCTGTCATTTGTTTTTCTGCACAATTAATGCCGGGCGGACACTGTGCAATTTTAGAAATCTGACTGTCGGGTAAATGCTCCCACTGCACGACCGGGTTTGTCACTCGTACTCTATTTGACCCTACGACATGTGTACTCATACTGTACGACTGCTGACAGCCACGATTATTGACAACCACGACTAGTTGTCGGCGTGTGACGGCACGACGTGCTCGAGTGTGAACAACGAAAAACAAAGGTTCCTAGCTCTATGACAACCACAGCGTGCCTGACAACAAGATGGCGAGCAGGCAGCAAGTTGTTGCAGTTGTGTGCGCTGTCTTGTGCACTGAAACAAAAAAAAAAGAAAAGGATTTGGGTACGTGAATGGTTGAGGAGACGTGGTCGGTATGGGATCCTTCATCAGGAGCTTGAGGTAACGTTAATGTTAAACTATATATTGTTTTACAGTAGCTATGATAGTTTCACGTTAGCATTAGCCAGCCAATGTTGCTTTAAACACCATACTGCCCCAGCGAATTCCTCATCTGTAGCCGATAACGTTATGAACGTTATAATCTCTCTTCATGTCCACCACACACGTCTGAAGTTGGGGTTTCCCGCCATTGTTTAAAGCTCCTCCTGTGTCTTCTGCGCAGGTGCGAACGTAGAATCGTGACGTAACACCACTCACACTGTACGAGCTACAGCGAAAATTTCTGACATGCCAGAAGTTTG
>OOFC01051383.1:15254-27681 GCA_900323345.1 Pseudochromis fuscus
TATAAGTCGCTATTGAATTTATTCAAACAGTTTCATGTGGTCCACTCTGACCGGGTCTGATGTAACGACGCTAAATGTATCGGCGGCACGGAGCTTGCTAGCTTGTAAAAAGCTAACGAGCTTCGTGCCGCCCATACATGAGCCACACCGGTGTTTAAGTTCAAAGCATCGGAAAAAAGTAGCAGCTTATAGTCCAGAAAATACGGTAATCCACTCCACTGTGAGGCTGGCAGCCGGTGTAACAAAATATGTGGTTTTTACAACTCAAACCGAGTTTTGGCTGCACTCATGTCGCAGCTAAACTTCTCTTGTAACAGATAAATCCAAGAAGGCGGATCCTATGTTTCCGACGCTGTTGGAGACCACGTGGGATACTGTGGAGGGATTGGCTAATCTGTGAGACACTATCTTACATCACAATATATCAGAATCCAGGACCACTTGTTTTACCACAGGTATTTCTCTTCAAGGAGGTCAGGCAACAATCAGATGGTTTTAAAATCTCACAGTCAGTGGACTTGGAGGTAAGTCACACACCAAACAGTTAAAATAAAAGACTTTAAAAGTGGATTTTCCATAATATGTCCCCTTTAAGATACTTCTGTATTTACTTCCATTTCAAGGTAACATTGTTGCTGCTCTGCAACCTTAGACACATTAGCCCAGGCCCCAAAGTGTTACACCCCTTTTTATATAACTGTCCCCAAACTGAAGGTACACAAGCAAAAGTATAAACACTGGATTTTTTCTGCTCTAAACTTAGACCATATAAAAGAGATGTATATAGTCTCCTCTGTTGGTTTGTGGACTCATGTTTTGAAGCCAGGAGTTTGACCTTTTAGCATCACCATGTTGGGTTGTTTGGAGCCAGAAGTGACCATATTTGGATATGAAGGGAGGAGTAAGGAGGAGGGTCGTAGCCTTGAATCTGAAGACACTGTCCAATGTGGATGAGACTCGAGTTCTCCAGTGAATAAGCCTCAAAACCACCTGTAAATCATTGGAGACCAGACCTGTCAGTCAAATTAACCTCACCCCTAAATCTTCCTTTTCTCTCAGCCTAATATCTAATTAATGATAAAATGATTTTCACATGGACCAATCACTGAGAAGAACTGACTTTAACTAATGACATCAGAATAACCTGTAGAAAAAATATTTTATTTGTTTGTATTTCATGATTGAAAATTAGGATTTTTGAACTAAAGTCAATCGGAGTCGGAGTTTTTTGGAGCCAGCCTCTAGTGGCCATTGGTGGTATTGCACTTTTTTTGCATTGGCTTTACTTTTGAATCTTGATGGCTACATCTACGGTTCAATAATATACCCTTGATGCTACCTGGATGTTACTTCCAGGACTGTAAATTTGCACATCATTTGCTAATTAGCTATAGCATTGTGTATTTTGCATCATTAGTTTAGCATGTATGCACCCTACAAATTCCTATTTAATAGTCTTTGTAGCTTATTTTAATATTAGTCAAGCACAAAGTTTGAGAGCTAAATTTGCATCATTACCGTAAGCTAAATGTGTAGCATGCACGACTGATGGGTGGGGGTGATTAAATTGGGACGGGAGAAAATTATTCTCAGAAAGCCCAAATGTGACTGCCCTTTAAAACTGAGTCACTGTGAAGGCAGGAACATCTATTGGATGAGTTAAATCTCAGCGGGCTAAGTCAAAGGTCTCAACCCAAGAGATACTCCTCCCTCCGAAGCAGCTCCGTGTCCAAGAAATCTTTCTGTAGCTGAAACTTCAAACTGCAAACAAATACGGGATGAATAATGGTGATGCAACTGGGATTAGTCAGACACACAGAGTAAGTGGTGACAGATTATTCATCTGTGTGTTCTTTATTAGTCACAGGATCCCCCTGTTTCATCGGTTGACTGGTTTGTTGCAAGTCAGCCAGGCAGGGGGGTTTTACAGCGTCTCCAGCAGCCCTGCACACAGAGCGCTGAGCCAGGGTATAACCATGATAAATGCAGCCTCTCCCCTCCTGACCCTGATAAATAGGACCTCCTCTGAGAGAGAAGAAGAAGCTCTCTCCTCCTACTCCATCTTCTTCTTCTTCTTCTTCTGTTGTTGTTGTTGTAGAGTCTGGACTGATCCTGCTGTCACCTCCATCCTCACACTCAGGAGATACAAGCATCCATCCTCTTGATGAATACGAGATGATTCTGTGTTTGTTTCTTCTGATATCGTGCCACAGCCGGGAAACAAAAGTATTACATCAAGGTCTCAGACAGGTATTCAGTGCTGTTTGAAGCAGCGCTGCAGAAATACAGAGCGAAGAGATGCACAATCCAGAGCAGCATTTCCAGTGTTTTACATCATGAACAGTGACAGCTATGTGGCAAAAATCACCTTCACCGCACCTCCTCCACATCTGTCTTCAATTACTAGATACAGGAGGCTGTTGTCCGTGGCAACTGTTGAGTAAGCATGTGCTCTAAGTATGAAATATAGGATAATGTCATGATTCTGCATGTTTGCATTCATGTATAATCGAAAAAGCAAAAGCTTTTGTTCCAGTGCCAGTGTTTGAATGTAGGACATTAGATCTAAGAGCAGTCACAGACTGAAAAGCAATCAATTGTAACATTGTATTTCAATACCAGCACAAAATAAACACACTCGCAGACAGACATGATTTTTAGTTGACAGTAGAAATAATTTTTGGTGACTAGCTGGGATTTAGACTTTGTAATATTTTTAAAGAATGAGGCTAAAAGTCACTAAGTTGTGCAGTTATCATGTTGTTTTTACACCATATGTGGACAATATACCATCACATGTTTAGATGCAGAGACGTAATTTGATCAACACTGCTCGATTTGATCATAAACAAAAGATTTCATCAAATTAAAATGCTAACCTGATGTTGGTGCTGGATGTTAAAGCATCACCAGAGATCTTGTAATTAGTTGTGGGGAGGTCAGGAATGCTTTAACCAAATGTCACAGCAATCCGTTTAATAGCAGTTGAGAGATTTTAGGCAAAACCACCGATGGTGTAAGAGAAAAAGTACGATGGTTAGGATTCATTGTCTGGAAACATAAAAACTGTGCAAGGCCATGGTCTAGATGTTGATGTATTATGATGATCCGAAAGTCTACGCTTCAAAACGCCAGTTCACAAACCAGTGGGTGACATCATTGTAATTAGTGGTGGGCTGGGGAACCAGCTGAATATCAATAACATTTGGAAGAATACTCTGGCATTGGCAAAAAAAATAAAAAAATCCATAATCTGTTGATCTGTTGAGGATTTCAAGAAATTAAAGGAATAGAGAACCTAAAAAACTAATGATTCATGGTAATGTTTGAGAATGAAGAGCTTGTACAAATAAGATATCATCTCTTATTTCAACCAATTAGAAAAATGGTGGAGTTTTCTGATTGGTTAAAAAGCTGTGACATCACTCAGCACTGGAAGCTACATGGCTACAGTTGGACTTTGTAGAAACCATATTCACTGCCGTCTGAATCTTGTCCTGCATCTTACTGCTTTACCACGTCTGTACTGAGGAGCAACGCTGGTGGAGATTCAGTCTTGAGCCCATGTGATGTCATCATCATGGCCGCCCAGCAGTGGCATTAGGACTGTTACACAAAAACAATCAAACGTGCCTGAAATGTTTCTTACATGCTCTTAATATTTAATCTATCAACATGTATTAACGTTGTATTTTTTATTCCTTTACACGGTTGGTGGGTCTAAATGACCACACGGTGGCGCTAATTAAACCAAAATGTAATCCGATCTTTCTCTCTGTGTTTCAAAGCTGTCAGGTGGGATATCCTGATAAGCGAGACTGAAACCATGACCTGTTTAGTGGCAGTAGCAGTCGCAGCAGATACAATGGTCATTTCCTCTCAGTTATTGGGTTCTACTCTGTTTACCCTCCCCCCGCCTCCCCCCCTCCCCTCTGACCTCTGACTTTGACCCCGTTCAGTAACAACAGGCCTGCCTCCCGTCCCTCTGACACATCGTAAACATTGACAACAGCCCTTAACTAGCAACTAATTGCAGGCCTACGCTGGTGCGGACGGCTGACCGGGAACATTTAATTAAAACTTTCCCATGAACAGCCAACCGGATGAGGCACCTGTTAATGGCGACATGATGTCACTCTGTTACCACGGCTACTGGTCCAATTAGTAAACAGAAGTGTTTTCCTAGCCTGCGTTTTTTTATCATCATTATCGAGGGCCACCAAGAAGACTTTGTGGTTTCTCTGCTGCTCCTGTATTTTTCTCCAGGAGTCGTTGTCGATGGCGAGCGGGAACCGTGGACCGCCGTCCACCTCTCTCCCCAGCTGCGAACACTGCTTTTAATCACGCTGACATGGAAACACATCTTGGGGATTTCAACAAAAAAGGGGAAAAGAAGAAGTATCATCTTTGCCGAGGAGTCCCAGGTGACCTCCACAGAGTCTGGTTCACGGTCTGGAAGTGTCCACGTCTAATGTGGGCATCCGTGGGCGTCATTCGATACCGTTAACTTTAAAAGAACTCTCCGTGTACTGCCCTGGAGGTTACTCTAAGAAAACACGGCTCTGAAACTAAATGGCCGGCCACCGCTCGCACACATTGTTCCAGTGCTGGCCCCTGAAGGTTCACCAGCAGTTCACTGCCCGCTATCCCCACATCAAGTGTTAAATAAGGCATTATAATCCCACCCTGGACCCTGAGAGAGCCTGTTAAACTATGCCCTACCCCAGCAGCCCCAGCCCAACCCCTTTATGTGAGGTCAATAAAGTATACCTCCATTTTTGCAATAATCAGCCGTTTTAATCAGGCGTATTAGCCCCTCCAATAACTTTAAACGTCATCTAATCCCCTTAAAGAGGCTGTGAGAGAAAGCCGGCCCTCACGGCTAATTTTACCCCAGTGGTTTTAGTCGGGCGCCTGGTCTAATTCAAACTTTACGTGGCCCCAACACGTCTGAGAACAATGTAGGAGCCTTCAGGGAGCAACTACGGTGACAAATGAGGCCAAATAGGCCTGCTGCTCTGTGACTGTCGCCGGACTTAAAGCAGCTAATCTCTCAAAGTTTTAATGTGCTGCAGTGTTTGTGTGTGGTTTCAGAGTTATCGGCCACACAGGCCTGTGAATCAGCAGCTGAATCACAAACCCCAGAGGTGATTTCACATTATCTTTAGCTTGTTTGACCTCTTGAGGAACTTAGTTTAAATTGTGATTGAAACTAAATGGCTTTGGGTGTGTGAGCTGCAGTGTTTATGGTCAGTGAGTGCTGAGTTTTACATAAGGCAAACAGATGCATTCATTTATTTATTTATTTATTTTTACTCCATTTTATTTTTTCTAAATTTTCTTTTTATTTGAATTATTTTTTCTTTTCTTTTTTTAATTTATTAAAATATATTTTTTAAGTATATCTTATATATTTTGCTCTTAGTTTTTAGTTTTATTTATATGTTATTTTATTTTATGTGTTTAATTTTTTGCCCACTTTTTCGAATGTGTCTACTGCTGTATATATTATAGTCAGTATCAACATGTAATGCTAGTTTTTCTGTAGTATTTTTTATTTATTTTAGTTATTAGTTTTTATTATAGAATAAATCTGCACAGGACAGTAAAAGTACATCAAAATTGTTTTGTTTGTATTGCTCTCTGAGTTAATTTTGTGTGGAAAAAATAATAGAATAAAAAAAAAAGATACAAAAAACTCAAAAAGAAACAAAACAGAAAAATACATATTCAATATAAAAGATAGAAAATATCACACTTTCTGAAAGGTAAAATATGTTTTTCACAGTTTGAAAACAGAAAAAATATGTAAGAATATGTGTGTGTACTGTGTGAATAAGAAAATAAACATGTACTCTGTGTAGCACAGTTTATTGTGGTGTTACTGCACTATTACTACTGTTTACATCTTTTCTACAGTTTTTTTTATGCTTAGTACTAGTACTGTATATATAGATTAGACTAGGGCTGCTGCTAATGAATATTTTAGTAATCGAATAATATATTGATTACGCCTTTGATTAATTGAATAATTGGATAAGAAATGTATGTTAAGATGCAATAATTAATAGTGCTGCCAAACGATAAAAATTTGCATGAGGGTGGTTTGTTGCAAGCTGGGCGACAGGTTAGCTTAAATGCTAGCAGAATCCCCGAGTATCGTATGTTTACCGTTAATGTGTTATTTTAAACTGGAAGTGCTTCGGTGAACACTCCTTCCTGCAGAGTGTGTGTAATACTTTGTGTCAGGACAACATACTATTTATCGTTTTCCCAAAAAAAAACGCAAAAACCAAAAAGCCGTACTGTTTCACGTTCTTCCCTCTTTATTGGTTGGCTCTGCTGCCTGTCAATGTCGTGCTTCTGCTTCTTCTTCTTCCTGTCTGTTTCTGTGAATAACATCAACAGTGGGAGCGATACTGCCCCCACCAGTTCCTGTAGGGAACTGCAAGTACTGATGACTTTTTCCCAGCTGGTGTTTGATTTTACCAGTAACAAAAACAATTCAATGCTTCGATTCTTGAATTTCTGTATCGATTAATTTTTATAATAGACGTCATCAATTATGTCGAGTAATCGTTGCATCCCTACATTAGACAGTATTAGTATTCATTAGTAGACCTGTCCTTCCAAACTGAACTTGAACTTCATTCATTCATCTTCTATACCCACTTTATCCAATCAGGTCGCAGGGATCTGCTGGAGTTTATCCCACCTAGCAATGGCCAAGGTTAGACTCTGGACAGGTCACCGGTCCATCTCAGGACTAACATACAAAGACAGACAACCATCCACCCTCACACTATCTATTCAGCTAAACCAGCCTGTCTTTGAACATTGCAGAAAACCCAGAGAGGACATGCAAACTAAACACAGCAGCAAGATTCAAACCCAGGACTTTCTTGCTGTGAGGCGATAATGCGAAACACCGCACCACCTTCATGTGACAAACACAAATGACCAAACTTTTTCTCCTCTAAGATCTACAGATTCTGCATGCATGAGCTGCAAGAGCTGGGCCTCCTACCACTGCTCCATCTGTTCCCGTGTAAAAACCCAGCACGCATAAACATGAGGTTTACAACTGATCACACATGTGCATCTGAATACATGCATATTTTCTTCTCCCCTAAGTTTTATTTTTGTTTCCTTTCACCTCCACAGCTTGTTTCTCCTTCCTCCTAAATGTCTTCCAGTTCTGCTTCATGCAAATATCCGCAGCTAGACGTCATTGCTTTTGTCTGACCTCACGCCTCCTTCCTCCGCTCGACCTCTGCGGAGGTTGATGTATTGACTGTGTGTGTGATGTAACCGGCACTATCTCCCATACCAGAGCACTGATGCAGCCCTGGGAGACCTGGAACAGCAAACAGCAAATCTATTGGGCACAAATCACACTCACATGCAGACTCATAAATTTGCAAGAGTGAAAACACTTTTACTTGTGGATAAACACAGTTAAAGATGCAACATGGAGTAGTTTAGAGTTTTTTTGGCAATTACGAAGAAACAAATGAAGACGTCGTTTTATAGACTAGCTTTTAAAACATACTCATAACTATGCATTGATAAGTGCTGGCTACATTTATGCACACAGCACTCACTGTTCGTTAGCTTATGTTTATTATGGAAACTCCTCTACACACTGGTCTGAATGTGTGTTTGCAGTATTATTAGCCTAGCATCTAGAATGTTTCAATTACTTTCTACTACTTGTATTATGATAAACCTTTTATGAAACTTAAAGCTGCTCTAATCAATATGGGAATATTATGCTTTACATGAATGTTTACAACTTTATGGAGCTTTTTAGTATCTATAGTTTTATAGCCTGGAACGTTAATATTTTTATTCGCCTTCACAGGTCTCATCAGTGTTGTTTACATGAACATTTTCACCAGGTAAAGGTCTTGTGCTATAAACGCAAAGTTAGCTGAAGACCTAGTTTCATATTTAGTAGCTACAGACCCTGATATGTCCTTCTGAAGCTGGTTGGTTGAGACCAAAAACAGAGTTTGAAGAAGAATGAATGAAATATTATATTTCTTATGTGAAAAGAAACTCAGGTCCAAATGGATTTCCTAAATTTAAAAAGGAACCATTTTCTAATATTTCACCAGTATCAGCGTTGTGTTTATAAGTTATTTTACTGCCCCCTAGTGACCAAAAAGTGTTAGTAATACTTTCTTCAGTCAGTCAGTCATCTTCTATACCTGCTTTCTCCCACTCACACCTACCCAGACAGCAGCTGAGTCTGGGCTGGATCCAGCTTCAGACTGGCAAATCCACGAAACAGTCGCATTTGTTTTACCGTCAATGTCCTGATCTGGGCCGCATCCAGATCCGTGCTACCATTGGGCCGGTGTGTGTAAAGACGCCGGCCCAAGTCCGTCTGCCGGATCTGGGCCAGATGTTACGGTACATCTGGGCCGCATGATTTTTGCTATCTGGGTATGGTCAATTTAGTTTGATCAATTCACCAAACCATCATGTCTTTGGACTGTCGGAGGAAACTGGAGTACCCGAAGAAATCCTGCACATGCACTGGAAGAACATGCAAACTCCACACTGAAAGGCCCAAGCCAAGATTCGAACCCCCGAACCTTCTTGCTGTGAGGCACAAGTGCTCCCTCAGCTCCAAATGGATTTCCAAAATTTAAAAAGGAACTGTTTGCTAACATTTCACCACTATCATAGAATATATCAGTGTTGTGTTTATAGGTTATTTCACTGCCCCCTAGTGACCAAAAAATGAAAGAAGTACTTTTTATTGTTAGTTAAAATGTTTTCTGTTGCAGCCTGATGCTGAGGCAGTAAACATGACAGAATACTTACCTGTGGGGAAATTAATGACATAGAATTTATACCCAGAAAATATCTTTTTAATCCTTTTAAATCACATGGTCGAGTAATTTCAGCCAATAGTATCACTACACAGTTCAGATTACCAGCAGGAAACACTGAGAGAGTAGTAGCAGCTGTAATCAGTATTTTTCTGTAACAGGATCATTAGTGGATTTTGTAACAAACTGTAAAGTGTTGATTTAGATTCTGGTTGTAGCTGCAAATGGTTCAATTTGAAAGAACTTGTAACTGTGTTCAGGTCAAACATGGCTTCGGGTCTGTTGCTAGGTGACAAACAAATGTGACGTCACAATAAAGAATGGAGAAAGTGCAGCAAATGTAGTTCCTTTCTTTTTGGGGAGAGACAGGTAGTGCTAACGTTGTCTAGTAGCTAGCTAGCTATAGTGTTTTTCTGTGTTTCAATGAGCCAATCAAATTCCTCCAAACATTTTGTCCCACCTACATGTCCTGTTTTTGCTGGATATATGTCATGAGACAGAACCCACACGGATAAAAAACATACAATTCATAAAGAAGTACAGATAATACAATGTTTATTTAAAATTTGTGCTACTTTAATACACATAAAACAAATATCGACTTCTGTGCAGTTGATAGAGTTAAGAATGAGTCACAACAACATTATCTTGATCCATCTGTCCTGCTCCTGTTCCATCATGGCTTCCGTCTTCGAGAGCTCCCGCTGTGTCCTCGCTGATGTATTTCATTGCGCTCGCTTTCACATTCAGACACGAAGAGCACATACATCCCTCACTAAATTACTACCCTTTTTCCCTGATCCGCTTTCCATCTCGCCTCCTCTCTTTTCCCAAGGAAATAATTAAAAAGCCCCGCTGCTCTCTGTGATATTCCCCTGCTGACCCACTGTGCTCAGGCCAAGCATGGAAGCTTTTGTTTTATGTGCTTGTAAGGTCTTGGCATTAAGAGGAAGCGTCGGGCTTGCCAGGGATATATATCTGTCTCTTTTAAACCACATCTACACCCACACACACACACACAGTACAGTGGTAGCAACTGTAACAGCCACAGTCCATGCATTAATCATGAATCCTTCCTGGATTATTGCTACATACAGAAGAAACATGAGCACTCTGTAGCATAAACAGCAATTGTGTTTCTCAAGCAGCTTGTTACTTGTAACTTTCTGAAATCTGAAGAGCGAACATTATACTGACAATTACCTTTACTTTTAGTTGCACTTTCAGATGTAAAGTCCAATATATTTCAAGGCTTGTTTTCAGTTGCCACCAGCTCCTGATGGAAATATGGAAACAAACCAAACACCAGACAAGATCGGAAATACTGGACAATTCTGTAAAACCCTGGGAATGCTGAAACCTTGAGGGTTGGACTGTACACACTCCACAACCTCCAGGTCCTGACCCATTTATAAGATACTGATGTTTGTATTGATTATTTCCCATTTTAACTAACAGACTTTCATCATTAGATTTCTGATTCGATGAACTATGGAAGAAAAGAACAAAGGCAAGAGATGAAATCACCTGGTATCACTTTTTTAATCTACCACTCTTTTTAATGGTCGTTTGAATTTTTCTTTTTAATCTGTGCATCGTGTATGTTCATCTTCTTGTATTATTGGGCGGCTGTGGGTCGCCTGTGAATCGTGAGGTTGTGGGTTCCATCCCCTGCTCCTCCTGTCCACATGTCTATGTGTCTATGGGCAAGATACTGAACCCAATGGTGGGTAGCACCTTGCATGGCAGCTCTGTAGCCATTGGTGTGTGAATGGGTGAATGAGTTGCTTTGGGACCTAGCTAAGGTCATGAAAGCGCTATATAAATATACACCATTTACCATATTATACATTTTTGCATGGGCAATCCAAACACCTAATAAAATGTATTTCATTGTTTTTAAAGCAGTGATAATAAAGTTATATTCTGTTTTATTCTAGTGAAGTATGATTTCCCAAACTTTTCTTTTTTTAGCAGTGCAAAAAATTACAGCTGAAGTTTAACGTAATAAAATTTGCAGATGCCTCTCCAGGCTCTCCAAACAAGAAATGCTGGTTGTATTCACCCAGAACTGGGTAAATATTGTACTAACTACATGCTGGGTTAATTTAACTAAGTAAGATGAACTGTTTTCACCAAACACTTTGGCGTTTATAACCAACATTTTATTGTTTTTACCCAACAGTTTGTTGGTTTTACCCAACATTTGATTGTTTTCACCCAACATTTTGTTGTTCATACCCAACATTTGATTGATTTTGATTGAATTTATTTATTCAACATTTTGCTGTTTTTATGTCCATCTCACTTGGTTAAATCAAACATGTATCCAGTCCAGTATTCACCCAGTTTCAGGTTAAAACACCTGAGCATTTCTTATGACGTACATATGCCACATTAGCTTAAACAAAAATTAAACGAAAACTTAGACACTGTAAATTTAAGTCCTCTCTGTGTCTGGTTTGAGATGTGGGATCTCGCCTACTCACATTACTGAAACTCAAAACTTAAAGAACACACTGATCAATATCAAAAAGCTGGATGAGGCTGTAGGAGGGTTTTCGGAAGTTTCCGTGAACATTAGAAAACTTTTATTTTTATTCTGCGTCATCTTTTCATAAGGACGGATCACATTTATACTCCCATAAACTTGTTTTAGTTTCTTTTGGATGCTCGGGCTTCTGTAGGAAATAAACCACGTTCAGACAGCAGAGTGAATGCAGGGCCACACACATGCATCGCTGCTGCCGTGGCTTCTCATTTACCACAGTTTAAGCACATGCACTGTGTGTCCAGGCCATCTCTTCCCAGGCACCCCGATCTGCAGGATGAGCTCATGCTCCACCAGACCAAAGCACTTAAACATGTTCTTATAAAAAGATAACTATTCTCTGGAGGCTCCAGGGCCAGACTGACAAAGTATATATACACTCCTTATTGAGACCGCAGGGCCTTAATATGCAGAGCTTTAAGCAGGGATCACCGAGATGTCAGTCACAGCTGAGTTTTTCTTCAGCTTTCTGTTTTGATAAGTTCCAGTCTGTATTAGCGTCTTTTCCCCTAATTTACTTTGTCGTTTCAGCAGACTCTCCAACTTATATTCTTTCTGTCGTCCAGCACTGAAATGCAGCAGGAATTTAAAGACATCTGTTATCGAGGAATAAAATCTTTGCTACATACTTTAATGTGGGATGGATATTTCTGCTGTTCCACTTTCTATAGACCCATTTACAGCCTACGTCATCAAGAAGCTGCGTGCGCATTTTGGCAACAGAAGTGCTATGTCCCATTGTTTACCTGGTATTGTCTGCACCTCTCTGGGAAGAACCACGTGGAAATTTAGCCCATCAAAATGTCTGGTTGTTGTGTTTTTTATCTTGTGCAGAGACTCCTTAGTGAGTGTGGAAGCTAGCTGTTAGCATTAGCAGCGTTAGCCGCGGTTTTGGTGCATGCCATCAGCCTGTTATCATTTTTATATTGGACACTGGCAGTTTAGATTGTTATGTTATATTAACGAGGCTTGACAACCAAGCTGCATCGTACATAACGTTTTTATCTCGTCAACACCACAACAACTGTTACCA